>CAKNYM010051826.1:541406-568947 GCA_932195095.1 Andricus curvator | reverse complement strand
CCATCGTATTGAGTTCGTCGCAGACTGTAACCACCTATCTCACGGTCCTGAGACGTGGTTTGATTTCAGTCCTGTCTTCACTAATACTTCTGTCTCCACTAAGAGTTCCCCGAGATACATTTTGTTTAAAAGGTAGAAAAAAATTAAATTTTTGATTTGGTGATAAGAAATCATCGAGTGTTACAATTTTCCTTAAAGTGTTGCAAAACCTATATCTATCATTAGTTTATTTCATTTTTTTTAATCATCTCTGACAAAACAGTAAACTTTAATAAATTTAAAAATCGAAAACAGAATTCTGTTGAAAAGTAGCGCGTAAGGACTCTGAACAAGCATAATTAATTTATAACCCATTAACCAATTGTAATTAAATTTTTTTATTTTTCCTATCTACATTAAAACAATTAGAAGGCAATATTTTGAAAATGAAAACAGACTAGGTCACGTCCACAATTTCTCAGTATGACCTACTTATGGTTCCAATAGAGTTAAAACTGTTACACTATCGCCTCGTTTTATTAAACATTTCTATTTTTCACGTTCTCCATTTTTATAACCTTTTTTAATTATTTCATATACAGTCCTTAGTGCATTTCTTTATCTTTATCATGAAATTAGTTTTCTTTCCACTATTGAATTAGGAAATATCTTCACTAATCGAATTAGTAATCTTCTACTAATCTTTGATTGCCCACTTTTCGCTAATCATATCTGTAAAATTCCCCTTATAATTAGTTCAATTTTACAAATTTTGATTCATAGAGACATTCAAGTATCTTTTGCATAAAAAATCTATACAATTGAAATAACCTGCTTTAGCCATTAAACTGCATATCTATTCAAGCTGATGCTCATATAAGGCGAATAATTTTCACTAAGCTTGTTAAATAATTGCAATTTTTGATGAAAAATAAGGAAAATATAGAACCGAAAAAAATTTAGAAAATCGAAAACAGAGCTCTGTTGAAAAGTAGCGCATGAAGACCCTGAATATGTATAATTTATTTCGAGTACATTGATCCAGGCAGATGCAGGCTGCGTGACGTTTACAATGTCACAATATGGCCTTATGCTTATTTCAATAGAGATAAGAATGGTATGAAACAGCTTCGTTTTACTGAACTTTTCTATTTTCCACGTTTTTGATGTTCTTAACTTTTTTTAAATTATTATATGCAGTCCAAAGTAATTTTCTTTTACCATGCCATTAATTTTCCACAGTTGAATTAGCAAAGATCTCGACTACTCGAATTTGTAATTTTCTACTAATCTTTAGTGGCTCACTTTTCGCCAATCAAATCTATGAAATGTTAATGGTACTTAGTTAAATTCTATTAATTTTGATCTAAAGGGCAAAAAGCTTAAAAACTTAAATTTACTTCTTTAAGCGCTCAAATTGATACTTATTTCCCTCTTGCATGATTATTTTTTTTACATTTTTTCATTACTCTCTGGCACAAAATAAAACTCTTGAATTATAAGCAATATATTTTTTATAAATCTCTGCTCCCCCGGAAGCCACGATTTTCAAGTTATCAAAGAATATAAATATAAATGATATAATATAAATATGAAAAAGGTGGCACAAGTAGCACGCTACCACTATAAGAAAAACAGACGTTTTTGTAAATTTTATTCAGAATTGTCAATATTAGGCAAATGGAGCTGAAACTGAACATTTTTTCACAATTATTGAAAGAATACAATTAAAAACTTATTTTTTAGATAACAACCCCATAAGTCTATTTATAGGGCCCCAAAAAAGCCCGGTAGTGAAAAATTGTGTTTTGCGAATTTTTAGCGCTAATTAGGATTTTTTGCAGTTTTTCGTATTACAAATTGTTTGGAGCACATAAAATACTACTTCTTACTGATGACTAGATGTTTATATATATAAGTTCTTAAAAAACATTTTATTATTGTTTTCAGACATTTTCTCTCACAATAGATTTAAAAAGTCGCAGTTTTTTCCGCTTTTTTCACTTACTTTAAACTTTTCCATTAAACTGAGGTAATTATTATACAAGTTAACAAACATAATTGCGTACAGAATTTAGTATTCTTTTTAATAATATTGTCATTGAATAATGCTAGGAAGTAGCGGTTTTTTCTGAAATTTTCAACATTTTGTCCACTTTTCAATCAGAGCCAGGTAATACTTAATGCCGTTCAAAAAACCTTTAAAGCAAATGTTTTTCACTAAGTTTACAACCGAAAAAAATTTTGAAAATCGAAAACAGAACTCTGTTGAAAAGTAGCGCACGAAGATCCTGAATTTGTATAATTGTTTTCGAGTCCATTGATCCATTGTAATTTAAAGAGTTTAAAATAGTCTTATTTTTCTCAACTTTGTTCAAATAATCAGAAGGCAGTGTTTTTAAATTGATGCAGGCTACGAGACGTTTATAATTTCACAATATAACCTTTTTATTATTTCAATAGAGTTAAGAATGATACACCATCGCTTCATTTTATTAAACTTTTATATTTTTCATGTTTATCATTTTTATAACCTTTTTTCAATTATTATTATTTGTTATTTATTTGCATTATTTATTTGCATCAAGCATCAAACTAATATAATTATCAGTTTTCTACTAATCTTCGGTGGACCACTTTTCGCTAATCGAATTTGTAAACTTTCACTAGTAATTATTAACATTTTAGCAATTTCAATTCAACGAGAACTCAAAGTTTCTTTTGCATACGGTAAAAGTCTATACAATTAAAATAAACTTCTTCAGGCACTCAGTTTCATATTTATTTAAGCTAAACTTATTCGATACAAATAATGTTTACAAATTTTGCGAAATAATTGCAATTTTCTACGGAAAATAGGAAAAATATGCAACCGAAAAAAATTTTGAAAATCGAAAACGAAACTCTGGTGAAAAGTAACGCATGAGGATCCTGAATATGCATGATTATTCAATACATTGATTTATATTGATCCCATATTGATTCTTTATAATTTTAAGATTATAAAAAATTCTTATTTTTCCTGACTTTGTTGAAACAATTAGAAGGGAATATTTCGAAAATTAAAACAGACTAGGTCGTGTCAACAATTTCTTAATACGGCCTGCTTATCGTTTCAATAGAATTAAAAATGCTACACCATCGCGTCGTTTCATTAAACTTTATTTATCAGGAAATATTCCGACTACTCAAATTAGTAATTTTCTACTAACAAGCTTAAACAATTTGGGCATATGTTTAATGCTTTCTCGGCGGAAATAGACCAAAGTTAACAAGCTTTAAGAACTTGAGGTTATTCAATTTTTGTTATTTGAGGTTCCGGTTGTGATTTTTTCAATGGGAAATGGTACTTTAAAATTTTCAATCAATGAATAAATAATCGATGTTCAATAATGAAGTTATTTTTATGTCTAAAATCTTCAAATTATGTTAGCGAAAGAGTGTCAATCTTATTTCAACTTTTGAATATTTACCGGAGTCATACAAATCTTCTAAAGTTTTGGTACCAGCGTTGCACAGCGTCTCAAATCCGAAAAAATTGCCAAAATTTGAAGAAAAAAAAAAAATGATACGATCTGCATAAAATTTACTCGAAAAAATAATCCAATCAAAAATAAATTTCATTTACACGGTTTTTTCAATAGCTGATTTTCAATTCAAAATCCAGTTTTTCGAAAACAAAATGCCGACTCCAAGATGGCACCCGAAAACTTGAAAAAATTATGAGATCCGAATGAATGCTATTGTACAGGAGTTTTTCCTAATGAGGTGTACAAAAATTGAAAAAATAATCCAATATGAATGAAATTTAATGTACATGGGTTTTTCAGTCAGCAAATTAAGAATTGGAAATCTAAATTTTTTCTAAAGAAAATGTTAGTTTCAATATTTCCCCAAAAAGCTCGAAAATAGTTTTGAAAAATCCATAGTTTTGATGTCGACTAAGCAGTATTGCCATTGCAGATAATAATGAGTTTATGAAAAAATAAAAAACAAGAAGGAAGCCTTTGAATTGTTCAAACACATTGAAACTGCCACTTGATGATTGAACTACTTGGCTTAACAGAACTATTAATTATAATATGAGGGGCTTATTTGTTTTGACTGGAGCATTTAATCAAATTAAACTGAAATTTTTTTAATTTCCATCAATAAGTTTAGTTTAGTATAGAGCATTTTTATGGAGAATAGAGGGATATCTGATATGCAATTTGTTGCCAAGAAGTAGAACTATCAGCCTTCTCTGATTTTCACGATCAGCTTTTTATAATCTGCCACAGTACAACAAGATACCGTGCATTTTTTAACATAAGTATAATTTTGATTGGAAAAAATGTAATGCGTAAAGGTTATGTTTTCAGCATTTCATATATTTTAAAACTTTTAATTAACATATTTGTTCATCAACAAATTTATAATTCTCAATTACTAATTTAACGAGGTAGCTGCACAAAAATACAGAAAATTAAACTAATAATACATGGTTTTCTAATTATTTAATTTGTAAAATCAATATTTGTGTAAACAAAACCGCGCTAAAATACAAATTTTCTGGTTGGAAAATGTTAATCTTTAAACGAATAATTAAGTGCAACATTGTCATAATACTAGACTAGATCCCCCACCCCCATGAGAACGTCACGCAATATCTGAGCAATTGTCTAATGGAATAGGAAAAAATTTGCAAGTTTATTTCACTGAAGGAAACTTTTGAAAATATGGATTCATTCTTCAGTATTACCTTACACATCTAGGAGGGTGGGGGGGCAGCTCTACTGCGACGTCAATATTAAAGTTCTGTTAAACACAATGTTAAATACTTACTATGGAAAAAGCATGACAGAGAAGGTGGGGGGGGGGGGGGTTGAAATTGTCAGAAAAAGCGTTGCATTATACTTCAACAGCCCCTAATCATTCAGTGAAATTTTTTTGTCGATTGCTTTCAATATCAAATTGTGTGCGATTTTGGTTAACGTGGATAAACTAAGGTTAAATAGATCAAGTGTGTAAATAATTTTTGTTTTTCATTTTCAAGTAATGAGTGGTAAATGAGTGATTTTGTAGGAGGTGACGTATTCTAATTAGAAGTTTTCTAATAATGCCTTCTATCATTGTTTCAATAAAGCTGAAAATGTTACACAATTGTGTTCTTTTATTGAACTTTCCTGTTTGTTACGTTTCGAGACGACTAGACGCAGTCTTATTTTGAATTACAAAAATAGTATCAAAAAAACGATTCCTTTAATTTGCAGGAGCAAACAAACGTAATTAATTCAAATCAAACACATTTTTACTCCTCTTAAAGGTAGTTTTATGTTAAATTCAGAAACGAAGTTAGCAAACCCTCTTGTAAGATGCCAAATTGCAAAAATAATAAAATTTTTATTTTTATTCCACTTTGATTTAAACGCGTCCATCGAGAAATTTATAATTTATAATTATTAGTTAAACGAGGTTCAATTGATGCAAAAAACAAATTTAAATTTAAAAAAAACAAATTCAAATTGATTCTACTGGAAAATTTGTATTCTTTCGCTATTTTGCTTAGCCCTCATACTCAAAAATAAAAATATATTTTCAAGTAAATGATTGCTACAAACTAGAGAGTTATGTGTAGTAGTATATATTAACATGTATTTCCCATAAGAAAAAAATACGTTTTTGTAAATCTTATTCAGAATCCTCAATATTATCTCAATCGAGTTGAAACTCAACATTTCTCTTCACAATTAGCCATAGAATACGAATAAATATCACTTTTCAAAAACCAACACCATAAGTCTGTTTTATAGGGTACCAAAGAAACCCCATAAGTGAAAAAATGGGTTTTGCGAGTTTTTGGCGCTAATTATTATTTTTTTGCGGTTTTTTAATGCGAATTGTTTCTAATACATAAAATATTACTTTATGCTGAAAATTAGATATTTTCATGAATTGTTTAAACAATTTATTATTGTTTTTAGCAATTTTCTCATAGAATGGAGTTAGAAAGACGCGGTTTTTTCACAAATTTTCCATTTGTTGTCCAATTTTCAATTACAGGGAAGTGATAGTTCATCAATGTTAACAATAGTGATTGTTTAAACAATTTATCATAATTATTAATAATATTATATTTGAATAATGCTAGAAAGATGCGGATTTTTTTTTCTGGCTTTTTGTCCAATTTTCATCTGTAGTGAAGTAATCATAAATTCATGTTAACAAAATAATTGTTTAAACAATTTATTATACTTATTAATAATATTATATTTGAAAAATGCTGAAAAGATGCAGTTTTTTTTTAATTTCTGGGTTTTGCCCAATTTTTATTTGGAGTGAAGTAATAATGAATTCAAGTTAACAAAATAATTGTTCAAACAATTTATTATACTTATTAATAATATTATAATTGAATAATGCTAGAAAGATGCGTTTTTTTGTTGAAATTTCTGGCTTTTTGTTTAATTTTCATTTGGAGTGGAGTAATAATGAATTCAAGTTAACAAAATAATTGTTTAAACAATTTATTATCATTTTTGATAAAATTCTCTTTGCCTAATCGGTAGAATGTTGCGGTTTTTTCTGAAATTTTCAACTGTTTGTTTATTTTTTATTAGGCGTGACTTGATAATTAATTAGATTTAGCAAAAATAATTGTTCAAACAAATTATTATTGTTTATGACTATCTTAATCTATATCGATTGCGCCTGATAGTTGCGGTTTTACGGCAATTTTTACCTTTCTGTCCTTTTTTCACTTAGTGAGGTAATAATTAATTAAAGTTAACAGAAAAGATGTTTAAACAATTTAATATTGTTTATAACTATAATTTCTTAGATAAGTGCTAGAAAGTGGCGGGTTTTTCTAAAATCTTTCACTTTGCTTCGCCTGCTTAATTACTAACAATTAATATTTTACAATAATATACAATAATACTTTACAATAAACTTCTTGTTGTAATCCAAAAAAAAACTTTTACAAGTCATTTAAAGTCCTAGTCCTTCCACCTATTCCTAAGTATTCTATTCTTTGTTTTTGCCTCTTGTGTAAAATAGTTTTTTTTCTTTAAATTAATTTTTTTAAGCATTTGGAAAAGAGCAAAAATAATTCACTTAAAACAACAATACCTTTAGAAAAATCATTTTTGTTGTGGTTGACTTATTACTTGTTCATAAATAAAAAGGCGATGCAAAGTGAAAGATTTTAGAAAAAACCGCCACTTTCTAGCACTTATCTGAGAAAAGATAGTTATAAACAATATTAAATTGTTTAAACAACTTTTCTGTTAACTATAATTGATTATTACCTCACTAAGTGAAAAAAGGACAGAAAGGTAGAAATTGCCAAAAACCGCAACTATCAGGCGCAATCGATATAGATGAAGATAGTCATAAACAATAATAATTTGTCTAAACAATTATTTTTGCTAAATCTAATTAATTATCAAGTCACGCCTAATAAAAAATAAACAAACAGTTGAAAATTTCAGGAAAAACCGCAACATTCTACCGATTGAGCAAAGAGAATATTATCAACAATGCTAATGAATTGTTTAAACAATTATTTTGTTAACTTGAATTCATTATTACTTCACTCCAAATGGAAATTAAACAAAAAGAAAGAAATTAAAAAAAAATCTGCATCTTTCTAGCATTATTCAAATATAATATTATTAATAATTATAATAAATTGTTTAAACAATCCTTATTGTTAACATCGATGAACTATCACTTCCCATTAATTGAAAATTGGACAACAAATGGAAAATTTGTGAAAAAACCGCGTCTTTCTAACTACATTCTATGAGAAAATTGCTAAAAACAATAATAAACTGTTTAAACAATTCATGAAAATATCTATTTTTCAGTATAAAGTCATATTTTATGTATTAAAAACAATTCGTATTTAAAAAACCGCAAAAAAATCATAATTAGCGCCAAAAACTCGCAAAACCCACTTTTTCACTTATGGGGTTTCTTTGGGACCCTATAAAACAGACTTATGGGGATGATATTTGAAAACTGATATTTTATTCGTATTCTATGGCTAATTGTGAAAAGAAATGTTGAGTTTCAACTCGATTGAGATAATATTGAGGATTCTGAATAAGATTTACAAAAACGTCTTTTTTTCTTATGGGAAATACATGTTAAACTTCATGGGGCTTGCGCCACCCCTAAATATCATTTTTTTTCAAAACAAAAGAAATGTATTTAGTTTTGGTTGGATTCGAACAAATTTGGGGGGTGTCCCCATAAAAATTGGAAAAAAAATTTTTTGGACCACCCTAATATACAGCCCTGAATAAGTTTGAATATTTTTACAAATCAATTAGAAGTTTTCACTATCGAATTTTTATTTTCCTATTAATCCTTATAAGTATTCTTTTTCATTGTTCAAGCTTCATGAGCGTGATTTGAAAAAAAAAACAAATTGAACTAATACAAAACTATTTTGCAAAGTTTTTTATTTCAATTACGTACCATTGAATAAACAGATTATATGAATTTTTTACTGGAACATTTTTTATTTTAACGCTTTTCTGTTCAGATATCATTTACTTGAAAAGATAAATATGTTTTTAAGTAACTGTCGGCTAAACTGAAAAGCGACATTGACTCATTAAAAGTTTCAGAATAAGACCTTCTAGCATTGTGTCAATAAAGCTGAAAATGCTAGACAATCGCGCTCTTTTATTAAACTTATCCATCTTATCAGTGTTATGCCTATCAGTATCAATCAAAAAATTTTCCAATTGAATAATTGAAATTCTTTCTTCAATATCTTTACATTATCATATAATTACCTGATGCATTTGACATGAGATTCTGGCATTATCAGAAAAAACGTTACGACTTTCCAAACCAAACAGAATTTTTTTTGCGTTTTTGGTAAAGAAATTCACACTGTTGTTAGGTTCTTTCATTACAATTGAATATTATCAAGTATCAGATTGACATTTAAATATTTTGGTAGACACAACTATAAATTACACATTAACAACAGGTCATACTGTAGTTTTTCCAGATTAATTTGCTGGCCTAGTTGAATGAGAACCAAACAATTCTACAATAAAATCGATCGGCCAGCCCCTAATACTCTTGAACAGATCAAATCAAAGCACTTCAATGCATCAAAAAATTATTTTTACACAACTTCATTCATATCTGTCGAATTGCAGTTGTTACACTTGTTACTGAAAGTCGAGGTTAGTAATGAGCGACATAATAATTCCTAAATAAAGAATGCTTGAAAAAATTTGGAACTTCAGGATGGAAAAAAATTCCTACTTTTCCAATATATTTCTATAGCTCTCGAAATTAATTTTTTTTTTCTAAAAGTATTTCTTTCGATTAGACTAACTACGATTCTCACTTCTGGCAGATTTACAACTTCCTAGAACCAACAGAAAAGGTTTCAGATAACGTTCAGTTGTCAACAAATTGACTTGATTTTCATTTTAAAAAGTTAATTTTCCACTTAAAAAAAGAATTTTTGTACCAAAAAGTTGAACTTTTTACCAAATTGTGGAATTCTCAAGCTAAAAAGACGAGTTTTATAGAAAAGAGTTGAATATTTCACACCAAATATGAATTTTTAACAAACCAGTTCACTTTCAAAATTTCAAACAAAGTGATAAATGCAATTAGATAATAATAATTTAAGCAATTGTGAAATTTGAAGTATTTTATTCAAAATTAAAACATCAGTATACTTTCTACTTCAAATAACTAATAGTATTTCACTTTTCGCAGCTCACTGCCTTCAAATCTAGGCTACTCTTCTTTCTATCATTTTCTTCTCACACTCGGTGTTAACTCTGTCTCTCTCTTGATCTTTTAGAAGTTTTTATGTTGATAGCATGATGAAATCTTTAAAATTACTCGATTGAAATTTATTTTTATATTAATTTTCAATCTCCAAACATTACTTTTTCGAAAAAATTTAATAGTTGATATGTCAACCAAAAAATTGGATTTTGAATAGAAAAACAATTGAATTTAACCAAAGAAGATAAACATTCTACAAAATACTTACATCCTCAATCAAAATAGATTAATATTCAACCAAACAGTTGCATTTTGAAGCCAAAAAATGTATTTTCTACTAACAAAGACGAATTTTCAACAAAATACATGAATTTTCAATCAAATAGGTAAATTTACAACCAGAAAAGATTAATCTTTATCTAGAAAAAATGAATTTCCATCTAAAAATAGAATTGTTACATTTAAGGTAAAAAAATTAATATTCAAGCAAAGGAATGATTTTTTAACGAAAATTATGAATTTTTAACATAGTAGTTCAACTATCGACCAAATAGTTGCTTTTATTCCCAAGTTGTTGAAGTTTCTATCAAATTAATTAATTTTTAAGCCGAAAATGTGAATTTTCCACAAAACAGTTAAATATTTAACACGAAAATGTACATTTTTAACCAAAAAGTTTATTTTCAAGCAAAACAAATTTTTCTCACCAAAACAGTTGCATTTTTAACTTACAAAGATACAATTTCTAAAAAAAAGATGAATTTTCAAAACTAACAGATAAATGTTCAATAGAATAGTTTAATTTTTATACACAACAACATTTTATAGTCAAGAAAAGAAACTTGCTCTCAAATTGTTGAATTTTTAAACCAATAAGACGTATTTTTAACAAAGCTGATCAATTTTCCACCAAAAAGCCAAATAATTTTTGATAATTTATAGAATGAATGATAATAGTTTAGATAAATTTAGATAAACTTTTTTTATTATGTATTTTCTGAACCAATCTTATTGAGGTTCATGTTTATTTTTTTAACAGAATTTATATTTCATATATCTTTTCGTTCCCTAAGCTTGTAAAATCTTAGTAAGTTTTTGGGGAAGTTGATTAATTTTTTTATTATTTTGTGAATTTATGATTATTAAATTCACTAATAATACTTTTTTCAAAGAAGAATACAATTTTCGTTTTACGTCTAGGAAAACATAAGGCCCTAAATTTCTGGTAACAGAACCCTAGAAAAATGAAATATTTCAGACTAATAATTTGATTTATTTTAATAAGATAATCGATTCTATAAAGTTTCGAAAATCAGCTGGTTTCCCTCATTAGATCTGTATAAAAACATATTGAAGTATGAGATCTGAAGATATTCGGATAGAATCGAAATATAAATATAGTATACCTCAAATAGTTAGGAAATATTTGATAAAAGTCAATAAAAACATGGAAAAACGGAATGAAGCATATTGTCGCTGTCATAAAAATTCATTATATTCTATGTGTGTGAGTTTCATGGTTGTAAGAAAACTGAAGGTAAAACTGGAAAATGTATAATAGGCCAGTACATGTAGTAATTCAAAAGAGATACGTAAATTCAAATGGCAAGTATATTATACCATAAATAAATATTTAAAACGTCGGTCAATAAAAATGATCCATAGATATAAATCATCAAAAAATCAGTATCGCGTCAAAAGAGACCAGCAGAAATCTTAAATCAACACTCACTCTCACATACGCATTTATACGCTCGCTATGTCAGAAAATATATAAACCCGATCGAATAATTGTATCACGGATCAAATACAGAATGGTATTGTTAACAAACAAAGTAAAAGAAAAACCTGATCAGAAGCTGGATTGGTAGCAGCGGTCAGTAGATAAAGGCCGTACGAGTGCGGCTTCCTGATTGCAATTTTCAGTTGTAGATTCCTCATGTGGCTCGTTTTTCGGCGATCGATTGCGAAAAAGAAATTTCCTTCCAGAAATATCCGCAAAGCAAAAATCGAAAGTAAAAAATTCACAATTTGATGTTATTAAAAGTCAATTTTTCAAAATATGGACTAATTGTTCAGTCATGATTTCAGTTACTAATCAATTACTTAACTTTTTCGTCGATGCTTTTCGATATGAAATTGTGTGCGTTCATTTTTGTCGTAAATAAAGTAAGATTAAATAGATCATGTGTGTAAATAATTCTTGTTTTTTTTTTTAATTTCAAAGTAGTGGCTACTAAAGACGATATGTTGGTGGCGGTGAAGTGGCCTAATCAAATTCTTTCGATAAAGCTGCAAATTTTAGAACACCGCGTTCTTTTATTAAACTTCTCTGTACGAAAAAAGTAGCATTGAGTCAAGAAAATATTTTCACGTTTTCCACTTCCATAACCTTCTTTTAATTAATATATAATCCTAGATAAATTAGAATATTTTCAATAATCAATTATTAGTTTTCATTATCAAGTTATTCTTTTTCTATTAATTTTTATTAGTAATTAATGAAATGTCAATTATTATTATTTAGTGTCTAACGGAAACACATATAAGATAGTATTTTCACTTAAAGGTGTTGATCACTGATCAGCATCAGTGAACCTGAGAAAAAACAACATAAAAGGACTCAAAAAAGTAGTTTTGTTATAATAACAAAATATTTCGTTAGGCCAACAAAATAATTTGTTGTTAACAACCAAAATTTTGTTGTAACGCTCCAAACAGCAGAGTAGAACGATTTTGCAATGATTACTCAATTTTTGTTCTCACTCTGTAAGACATTTTGAATCATTAGTTGAATAAATCTTTACGTAGATCAAAGAGTTGTCAGAGAAATTGTGGAAAATTTGTTTATTACTATAAGGCCAAAAAAACATTTATTTGTTTAACAACATTTCCTGGTGATTTCTGAAAACTTAAATTAAAGATTAAGTTTATTTCAGCAACAATATTTTTTGAAGTAAAAGAAGTATTTTCTTGTATTAAATCAAAAATTTATTTAAATTATAGTAAAACTTGTTGGTCCTAATGACTGAACTACTTGGCTTAACAGAATTTGAATATATAATGTGCTTATTTGCTTTCACTGAAGCATTTAATCAAATTAAATTGAAATGTTATTAATCTCCATCAATAAGTTTAGTTTATCATACAGCTTTATCCATGTTCAAGCTTCATGAGCGTAATTGAAAAAAAAATTCGAATTGATACAAAACTAATTTGCAACGTCTGTTATTTCAACTACGTACCATTGAATGAACAGATTACATACATTTTTTACTGGAAAATTGTTATTTTAACGCTTTTGTTGCTCAGATGTTATTTACTTGAAAAGATAAATATGTTTTTAAGAAAATGACGGCTAAACAAAAAAGTGTGTGAATAAAAATTCTCTAGCAGGATAAAATCGATCGTTTAACACTAATTAAGTGCAACATTAATTATCGATTCTTTTTGATATACCACTTTTTAGTTAATTTTTATCGTGAACAATGCAAGCTTAAATAGTTTAATTGGGTAAATAAATTCTTGTTTTTTTTTTTCATTTTTAAGTAGTACCTCGGAAATACAATGTGATGGTGGAGGTGACATTGACTCAATAGAAGTTCCACAATACGACCTTCTATCATTGTTTCAATAAAGCTGAAAATATGAGACTACCGCATTCTTGTATTAAACTTCTCTGTACAGAAAAAACATAGCATTGAATCAAGAAAATATTGTCACGTTTTCCATTTTTAGAACCTTATTTCAATTATTATATACATTTCTGAATAAATTCAAATATTTTCACGAAGCAATTAGTAGTTTTCGCTATCGAATTAGTGAAATTTTAATTATTTAGATTTTAACTGTATATTAAAAAAAAAATTTTACTTGATTTAAACAAATAATTTTATCGATTTATAATAATGAGAATAAATAATTGCTTTAATTTTTAGACAGTATTTTATTCGAATAAAAAGATATTTATTTTCAATTATATAAATTTTCTCAAACAAATCATTTCTTTAATTTGAGGAAGCAAAAAACTTCAGTATTTAAAATTAAACATTTTTTAATTCTTTCAAAGAAACTTTTATTTTAAATAAAAAAAAACGAACAAAGCTGACGGAATAATTCTTTTAATTTTAATATCACTATTCTCTGGGAGAAGTTTTGTCAACTTTTTAATAACAAAAAACATTGAGGCTCTTCTCTCGTAAGATGCAAAACTACTACAATGAAAAAATTCAACTTTGGACGAAATCCATTTAAAGTCAGGCTAGCTCTACACTGGAAGCCGCAGAATATGTTAAGGGTACTTGAATTTTGTGCTTTGTCAAAAAAAAAACAATTATTTTTAAACCTCTTTAACTTTTGACCTCATTAATATATTTGACATTTAGTCCCAGATTCTGGTAGTGCTCTCCATTTTATCTTGAAATCTGCCGTAAATTACACAAATTTAAAATTAACAAAATGACAGCGGGTTTTCTGAAAATATTAGAAATCGATTTTCTCAAAAAACGCCGACTTATATTTTGTGCCAATTTTTTATTAAATTTGGCCTGCTATAAGCGAAAGGTCCTATCAGTTTTATGCCTATCAGTATTGATTAAAAACTTTTCAAATTAAATAATAGAAATTCTTTCTTCAATATCTTTACATTGTCATATAATGACTTGATATTGCGAATTCTTTTTTGCGGCTTTGCATAAATGTTATTTTCGACCGGGCATGCTTTCAAGGGATGAAACTTTTTTAAAGGTGTTTGGCATGAAATGCTGCAAATATGTGCCAAAATATTTCAAATTTTCAAATGTGTTTCAGAATTTTTGAAACTTTTGGGGTTGATTTGAGCAAAAACTGTACGTGAAAATGTATTTAAATTAGGTAAATCAAGTTTCTTTAATATTGTACACTTTCTTCAGAAAAAAGATAATTTCTTAGATAAAGAAAATATTGCATCGTACATATTCGTAACGATATTTTCTAGATTCGATATTAATTATTTTTTCCTGTATTAGTAACGTTTTCCATTTCCATAACCTTTTTTATTTATTATATACAGTCCTAAATGAATTTAAATATTTTCACAAAGCAATTAGTACTTTTTACTATCGAATTAATAATTTTCTAAAAAGTCTCAGTGGCTCACTTTCCTCTCTCATTGAGTTAGTAGAACTTTACTAGTGGATAGTGAAATTTCACTCATTTAGATGTAAAGTGTACATTAAAAAAACTTTTCCTTGATAAAAAAAAATAATTTTCTCGATTCAAAATGTATGTATACCATTAAGCCATTTCCCTTCCAGGGTACGCGTGACACTACCCGATTTGGGTAGTGTTTCTAGGTGGATAGTTTCTTGTAGTAAATAGCTACAAGTTGGGCTCACCACACCCACAATGTGCCAACAGCACGCAGTATTCTCGAATGGTCACCCATCCAAGTACAAACCGCGCCCAACGCTGCTTAACTTCAGTGATCTGACGAGAACTGGGTTTTTCAGCGTGGTTTGGCCGTTGGCCAAAATGATCAGGTTAAATCAATTATTTCCTAAATTTTCAGACAATATTTTATTTTAATTGAAACATATCTATTTTAAGTTATACAAATTGTATCAAACATAATTATTTCTTTTACTTAATGAATGGGTCTTTCAAAAAATACATAAAGCATTACGCCAATTTTAAAGTTAAATACACTTATTATAGAAAAATGATCATGTATGGAGAAGAGGAGGAGGGGGTAAACATTTTCAGGACAAAGCGTCATGTATTTTTTGAACGGTTTGGCAGCAAAAAACGTCAATTTTAATAATAAAAAAAAAAATTATTTTTTTTAAAGGAACTTTTACTTCAAATTAAGAAAAAAGTTGACGAAACAGTTCTTTTAATTTTAATATCACTATTCTCTGGGAGAATTTTTTTTAACTTTTTAAGAACAAAAACTATTTAAGCTCTCCTCTAGTAAAATGACAAACTACTGCAATAAAAAAATTCAACTTTGGAGCTAATCCATGTTAAATCAGGCAGGTTCTGCACTTGTGGACGAAAAAACTCTCGGGAACGAAAGATGTTGTTTTTTACTTATAACATTTCACCATGAGACCTTTTAGATTTGTTTCTAGATTCTGGTAGCGTTAATTGTCTTCGATCGAAATTATTTTTTCAATATATTTATATTATTGTATAACTACCAGCTGTTGAAGATTTTTTGAGAGAGGGATGAAACTTTTTTAAATATCTTTTAGAATGAAGTGTTGCCATTATCGATAAAAACTTTACGACGTTTCAAACAAAGCAAAAAAAAATTTCTTGTGTTTCTTGTAAACGCTGCGAACTTCAGACTCATACATAACAGTATTTTGAGGAATCCTTAATCAAATAAGATAAAAGGAATGAAAGAATGACACTCTATGACAAACTTTGTTGAACACTGGTTTCATTCACACTCTTGTTAAGTTGTTTCATCACATTTGAATATTATTAAGCATCAAGTTGACATTTACATACTTTTGTAGGTACATCTGTAAGTTGCACATTAAGAACAGTTTACGCTGGAGTTCTCCAGACACCGTACAATTGTACATTGAAAAGAATCGGATAACCTGGTTCACTCTCGAAATCTATGGTGACTTTTTGATCACTTATACTCACTAGTGTGGCTTTTTCATCTCTAGAATTTCTCATACTTTGAACTACAGCTCGAGTAATTCTTGTTCCAGGAGACGGGTTTTCAAAAGTTACCCTTTCTTTCAGGACAGCGCGATGTAGTGAATGAAGTGTAACTGACCGGGGAGTTATTGGTACATGGATGAGTGAGCCAAGAGCATGTTCGTTTTCATCTCTTGCTCCAAAGACCTCTCTACCGTTTACTCGGCCAATATCCTCTGTGTGGTCGATTCTGATAGAACGTAATTGTTCAGGTTCGTTTTGCTGTCCACGAAAGAATGCTGATGATGGAACCACGTTAATAGTCAATTTTATAGCCAATGTGAAAACGAATATCAGTTTCCACGATGCCATTTCTACATATTTGAGAATATAATCACTTGTGTTTGATTTTCGAATAAATGATTTTGAAAGTGTCTGAACTGTTTCGCTACTGAGGAAGCGAATAGAAAAATCTGAAGAGTGTTGCATGCTTTTATACAATCAATCATCAAATTTACTTATCAGATATCAAATAAACCTACAGTTGACCTGAATTCCGTCTAAAAAATCAAATATCATGAAAGATTGAAAAACATCGTAGAACATATTTTTTGAGAAATAAACCACACAACGGAAGAGGGACTAGCTGTTTACGAAGATGTGTACGCGTTTTTGAATCACTATACAGTAAAAAGTAATGTTCAAAATAATTAGGAAATCAATTTTTTCAAATACAACAAAACACGGTTAGGCACGAAATATCAAACTAATACATAACATTCTGATTATCAACTTCACATCAAAATTATTAACTGTTATGAATCCAAATTTAGTTTTTACCCAACTTCATTTATATCTTTAAATTGGCAGTTTTTATACTTTTTATTGTGAGTCATAGTTTAGTCATGACCGACACAATATTTTTCAAACAAGGACCTATTTTAGACAATTTTGAATTACAGAGTGATTTCTATTGCTCTAGAAATAATGTTCTTATTTCTAAAAGTATTTTCTTAAATTGAACGTAGTTTTGAATACCACTTCTTGAAAATTTCACAACTTCTTAGAACCAACAGAAATTTTTGTATAAACCATTACATTTTGAACAAAATATTTCATATATAAAATAATAAATGGGAGCACAAGGCACCTGGGGGTGGGGGGGGGGGGTTATCAGGACAAAGCGCTACTTATTTTTTGAACGGATCCGCAGCAAAAAGCTTCAATTTTTGTAATCAAACAAATTTATACTTCTGCAAACTTTTACATTAAATTGAAGAAAGAAATTCAGCGAAACTATTATTTTAATTTAAACATAACTATTCTTTGAGATATTTTTTTTCAATTTTTAAAGAACATCAAATATTCTAAATCAGGCAAGTTCTACACTTTGAGCCGCAAAATCTCTCGTAGAAACGAAAAATGTTGTTTTTCAATTATAAGTTTTGATCGAATTTAGATATTTCAGATTTCTTCCCAGGTTTTCTGGAAATATTGAAAGCCGATTTTCTCAAAAAACCTGACTAATATCTTTTGTCAATTATATTGCAAGTAATTGAAAACGTTTTCAATTAAATAGTATAAATTCTTTCTTCAATATCTTTACATTTTCATATGTTAAAGGTTTTTCCTGAGGCTTTGCTTAAATGTTATTTTCCACCTGAATGCGATATGGCTTGTCGATGAATGTTTTTATACACAAACAGTTTAAAACCTTTTTATTCTATTACAAAGTTTAACAGAGACGTACTTGAGAGTAAAATCACTTGTTTTTGATTTTTTAATAACTGATTTTGAAATACTCTAAACTGTTTCGCTACTTAGAAAGTAAATAGTGACAAGTAATTGAAGAATGTGAAGAGTTTTAGATGCCTTTATACAATCTATTGTCAGATTTGCTTATCAGTGTTTGAATTTCAACAAAAATGAAATGTTGATTTTGAATAAAAAACAGTTAAATTTACCCAAGAAAGACGAAATTTAAAAATAGTTCAATTCTCAACTAAAAACGATTAATATTCACCCACACACTTGTATTTTCAGGTAAGGAAATGGATTTTCTACCCAAAAAGGCAAATTTTCAACAAAATGCATGCGTCTCAAAATGCGAATAAATACATCATCTATAGTACTGTTGTGTTCCCAATGTAAAAAAAATTTTCCTCCTACATAAATAAGACAAATAATATATTTTTTAAATTTATAAATCGGCATTGCTATATAATAGAAGGTGATAAAAGGTTCGTCAACAGACCATTCAACGCATCTCGAAGACGCCAACAAACAGAGTAGATACAGTACATTCCTGATATGAAAAAAGTTTTTCTTGTATATAAAGAGAATAAATTATTATTTTTAAAGAAAATAAACCGTTACACTACATATTGTATTGTTGCATTTTGAATATAAGAAAAGTTTTTCTGACATAAATTTTAATTTAATTTAAATTTAATTTAAATCAAACCTTTTATGGTAGGTCATGAAAGGTTCAACAATAGGTTGATTGGTGCATCTCGAAGACGCAAACAAATACACTTAATATATTATTGTCGTATTTTGAATGTTAAACAAATTTTCAGATTTCATGATCACAGCTGTTTTAGTTTTCGAGATATGGTAAATACAAAAACCTACCAACACACACATGCAAGGACATTTATCTAAAGGAGCATTTTCGAGCTCTTGGGGGCAAATTATATCAAAACATATGTCCAAAAAGTAGATTTGAAAATTTATGTCATTACAAACCTCCCTCTATGAGGAAGCTATATTGAAAAAAATAGTAAAAATCCCATTAAAACCAATCAAAACATAGAAAAAACGGTGTAAGGCATATTGTTGTTATTATGAAAATTCCTGAAATTCATAGTGCGTGAGTTCTATGATAATGAAAAAACTGTAGGCGAAACTGGAAAATATATAACAGGATATTAGGTTCGAAACATGTCGATAATTGAAATGAGAAGCAAAAAAATGTGTGCGGAAATAAGTAAAAAGATAATTTGTTGCCTGTAGAAAGGTTTTTTATTTTTCATTTATCGAGTGAAACTATTGTTAAAAACTGTGATAAATAACTACATTTTGTAAAAATAAACTTTTTGTGAAGATAGAGTGACGTGAACACACACTAAGAGTTTCAATACAACATATCGAAAGTACTACTAATATTATTAGGTAAATTACAAGCAATGAGGTTAAAATTATTAATAAAGCAATTGAATAATACATTTTTTCTTATCATTGCCCGGCTACTGAAAATTAGCGATTGCGCCATCAAGAATATGTATAAAAATATTTTTCAAACTGTTTTCAAAGCTTATTCTACGTTCAGCGAGCACTAATTGAAGTAATTTAGCCTTATGGGTATTGAATTATCACGTGAAAAAGACAAAAATAAAAGTCCGATTTTTAATAAATTTTGTACTTCAACTTCAACTCTTAGCAGGAAATGAGAAAATGAAATTAGCTGGATATTTTACAAAAGTGATCTTTAGGATTTAACCTTTCATTTAAGTCAATAAACATTTCAAAACCACCACAAGTTCATTAAATAATACTTCATTTGTGCGAGCATGCACATAGACAACCCTCTAATGGAATAGTAAGGAATTCACAAGTCCATGTTAGTAAAGTCAATTTTTAAAAATATTTACTAATTGTTTAGTCATGATTTCAGTTATCAATCAACTATTGAACTTTTTTTGTCAATGCTTTTCGATGTAAAATCGTGTCCGCTCATTGTTATCGTGTAAGTAAATTCTTGTTTTTTTTTCATTTTAAAGTAGTAGCTCGTAAATATGATGTGATAGTGGAGGTGGCGTTGCCTCAATAGAAGTTGCACAATACTGCCTCCTATCACTGTTTCAATAGAGCTGAAAGTATTAGACAATCACATTCTTTTATCAAACTTCTCTATTCGGAAAAAATTAGTTTTTAATAAAAAATATATCAGTATGAATACAAACGATACAATATTATTATCATGTAAGAAAATTTCCTCTTGTCTCAAGAAAATTTACCTTAATAAAGTTAAATCCAGTTTCTTGGTACATTTTATTGAAAAAAAAAAAATTTCCTTAGATTCAGAAAATATTGTATCGTCCGTATTCGTAATGATATTTTCGAGATTCTATATTAATTTTTTTCCGTGTATTAGTGACGTTTTTCGTTTCTATAACCTTTTATTTATCACATACATTCCTAAATAAATTCGAATCTTTTCATAAAGCAGTTGCTACCTTCCGCATTTATTTTCTAATAATCCTTAGTGGCTCACGTTCCTCTCTCGTTGAATGAGTTGAATTTTATTAGTAGTTAGGGAAATTTCACTAATTTAGATTTAGACTGTAGATACAATTTTTTTACTTGATTTAAAGAAATAATTTTTTGGTGAAAAGTAATGAGATTCAATAATTATTTCCTAAACCTTTAAACAGTATTTTATATAAATGAAAACATATTCATTTTTATTTATACAAATTGTATCAAACAAAATAATTTTTTTTATTTAATGAAGGGGCCGTTCAAAAAATACATAAGGACCTTAGAGGGAGGGGGGGGGGGGTTATCTAGAAGTCGTAGAGTGTTATGCCAATGTTAAAGTTAAAAACACATATTGTAGAAAAGCGGTAAATGTATGGGGAAGAGAGAGGACGTACAAATTTTCAGGACAAAGCGTTACGTATTTTTTATACGGCTTCGCGGCAAAAAATGTCAATTTTTAAAATCAAACAAATTGTTACTTCTTTTCAAGAATCTTTTACTTTGAATTAAGGAAAAACAAATTTTACGAAACAGTTCTTTTAATTTAAACGTAACTATTCTTTGGGAGAAATTTTGTTTGAACTCTCTAAAAACAAGAAATATTTAGGCTCTCCTCTTGTAAGGTGCCAAATTGCTACGATAAAAAAATGCAACATTGGATTGAATTCATTTTGAATCAGGCAGGTTCTGCTCTTGAAGACGCAAAACCTCTCGGGGACGAAATATGTTGTTTTTTGTTCATAAGATTTGACGTATTTGAGATAGTTTAGATTTCTTCTTAGATTCTGGTAGCATTCATCGTCTTCTTTTGAAATTCGCCGTAAACTTCAAGAAATTAAAATTTTTTTAAATTAGGGTTGGTCTTCTAGAAATATGAGAACTTCATCTTTTCAAGAAACCCAGACTTATATTTGTTCTCCATTTCTTATTAAATTTGACCTTCTATAAGAAAGAAGTCCTATAAGTTTCATGCCTGATTTCAAAAGGATTTGTTCTTTGATTTAAACTTGGTTCAACCGCATTGATCGCAATTAATGAACAGAAAATGTTTTAGAAACCATTGAAATAGAATAGTTAATATTTGAATTAAAAAAATGGTAGTTTCTACACGTCCGGACATAGGTCACACCACCTTCCTTTTCCCAGCACCCCCTTTCCCTTTGCCAGGTCAGTACTATTAGACTCGACCGTGTTATAGACGTACGTAAACATACGGTCCATATGTTTAAACTCGGCCTGAAAAACTAATTTTCAATAAAAAAAACTAATTTCAAACAAAATAGTTAAATATTCAATCATCGATATGAATTTTCAAATTAAGAAGATGAATTTTCATGAAAAGAGATGCATTTTAAACGCACAATGGCAAATTATCAAAAAAATATTTGAATTTGCAAAAATTTAATTTCCAGCCCAATAATTGAATTTTCAACAAAAATGGATGAATTCTAATCCAAGAATATAACCCCTTTCCGGGTCCTCCAATTATTTTGCAAGATTGAGTACAACCGGCCGTATGAATGTCCTTAGCCAAAGTTTAATAGTAGACTTTCCAACCAAAAAGAATTAATTTTAAACAAAAAATACTCTTTTATTTAGAGAGATGAAAGCTCTACCAGAAAAGATGTATTTTAAACTAAAATTATGAATCTTCAATTGGAATAATTAAATCTTCAATAACAAAAAAATTAATTTTCTACCAAGAAAGCAAATTTTCAACAAAGTAGTGAAATTTTCAATTAAAATGATGAATCTTCTACCAAAAAAATTAATTTTCAACAGAGGTATTCAACTTTCAACCAAGTAGTTGATTTTTCAACCAAAAAGATTAATTTTTAAACAAGAACATTAATTTTCTATCAAACATGACAAATTTTCAACAAAAAACATAAATTCTCAACAAAATAGTTGAATTTTCAACAGAAAAAGATAGATTTTAATCAGAAATGGTATAGTTCCATTTGTCGATTTTCAACTAAAATTATGACTTTTTACGAATTTCTGTAGTTTAACTTTCTGAGGAACTGAAAAAAATTATTTCCCTATTCACACAGGTGTGAAGAATTTTTTTCCGAAAACAGGGGTGAATTAAATTGTGATTAGATTTTAGAAACTAATTGATTAAAATCCTCTTTAAAATTGAGAAGACTTTTTTGACCTTCAGGATTCTAAAAAAAAAACAGAAACTCTAGAAGGTTTAAGAACTCTGCAAACAAGAAATTTTTTATCCTTTTTTTCGAGCGCGAGTAACCAAGCTGCGTATCTATCGAATCCAAATTATTTATACTTTTCTGACGCCTTTACACAAATAAGAGACCGTGATTTTTTCAAAATAAGTAAAATTTGTATTGGAATGAATGAAATACTAATTTGCAAGTTTAGTGATATCAACTACACATCATTGAATAAACCGGTTACATCAATGTCCTACTGGAAAATTTATATTTTAACGCTTTTTTGTTTAGCCATCATTTACTTAAAAATATCAATATATGGATAACTTTCTTATGATATTGACAAATGCTTTAGTAATTTTAGTTAAGAATCAATTAGTGAACATTTTTTGTCGATTATTTTCGATATGGAACTTTGCGCGTTCACTTTTTTCGAGAACAATTTGTGGGTAAATGGATTAAGTGTGTAAATAAATTCTTGTTTTTTTTTCATTTTGAAGCAGGAACTCAAAAATACGATATGTTGATGGAGGTGACATTGACTCATGAGAAGTTTTACAATACGGCCTTCTATCATTGTTTCAATAAAACTGAAAATGCCATACAATCGCGTTATTTTGTTAAATTTGCCTATTTATCACGTTTTCCGTTTTCATAACCTACTTTTATTTATTATACGGCTGTCCCATTACTCAAGGTACATGTTTATATTTTTGAATATTTCATACAAAATGGAGTCGAAAATAATAATAAAATTTTTTGTCAAGTTAATTATTACTGAGAAATGACCAATTAAATATTAAATATTCAGAAGCAGGAGAATTATTTTGAATTTCCCCAAGTCTTTTGTATTCTCTGAATTCTCCTGAATTCTCTGAATTCTTTTGAATTCTCTGAAATATTTTTAATTCTCAAAATTCTTTTTAATTCTCCGAATTCTTTTGAATCCTGTGAATTCTTTCCCTTATTTCCTTTCTTTAAAGAATTCATCTTTTTCCCCTGTTTTTAAAAAACTTCCCCCTTTTCTCGTTCCTCGCTTGAATGTGAACTAAATTAATGGAACCCAATGAGAAAATCTAAATATTTTTGGTTATAAATTCATTCTTCTTAATTGCAACTTTTATTGTTATATTTTTGGTAAAGAGTTCATCACGTTTAGTTAAAAAATTCTACTATTTTGTTGAAAATTTGTCTTTTTTACACTTTTCCTTATAAATTGATAAATTTAATTTTTAATAAATTAGTTAATTTTGATAAAAATGTAATCATTTTTGGTTAAAAATGCAAATGTTTTTTATTTTAATTCAAATCTTTATTAGTTAAAATATCTTTGTTTGCATTTATAATTATATGGTGCTCATTTCGCGAGAACTTTGCTTCCCGTTAGCGAATTTATTTGATTCCTCCTAAAGGAAGCATAAGTGATTTTTCAAATAGTAATACAAATAAAGTTTTCATTTATATAAACTTGAAAATAGAAATTCACAAAAAATACAAAATTACAAAATAATACAACAAATTTTTAAAAAGCAATGAAATATCCGGCAAAAGAAATTTTGTATTTGAAATGGTAATTTTTCGAGCTGGGAAAGGAAAGGAAAAATTCCCTCGCCTTATGCTTTTTTACGAAAATTGTCAGAATTATTTTACGTGAAAATTAATGATCAAAAAGTCTTTTCTGTTTATGTATCAATTTTTAATTATATCGATGAAAAAAGTTTTTTCTGTTTGAAAGAGATTTTTCAAATATTATAAATGAGCATCATCAAGGAATCTCTGCCGTCCTTGCATCAATTTTGAATTATGTTGATGAAAAAAGTTTTACTATAAAAAAACAATTTTTAAAGTATTATGAAGTGCTAAAAAATGTAATGTATATTCTTGGAAATCCTTTGGTCATTTTTAAGATATTAGTGGTGAAAATAAACCTTTAAAATTAGTGAAAAATCGATATCTTTGGTTGAAAATTCAGCTACTTGATTGACTTATTTCAAGATTTAAGAAATACTTAATTTTCTTAACTTTGTTCAAAAAATCTGAACGCAAAGTGTTTAAATTGGAGACAGGCTACGTCACGTTTATGATTTCAAAACATGACCTTCTTATTGTTTCCGTAGAATCGAGAATGATACACCATCGCGTTATTTTATTAAACTTTTTTATTTTTCACGGATTCCATTTTTATAACCTTTTTCTTATTATTATATACAGTCCTAAGTTAATTTATTTATTTTTAAGCAATTCGTTGCTTTCGACTATTGAATTAAGAAATATCTCGACTAATCAAATCAGGAATTTTTTACTAATATTTGGTGGCGCACTTTTCTTTAATAAAATCTGTAAAATTTCACTCGTAACTAGTTCAATTTCACCAATTTCAATTTAGAGGGACCACAAAGTAACTTTGCATAAGGAGAAAAGCTATCCAATTAAATAACATTCTTTGGGCACTCAATTTCATATGCATTCACGTTGATGCTTATTCAAGGAAAATAATTTTTACAAAGTTTGCTAAATAATTGCAATTTTCTATGAAAAACAAGGAAAATATATGAGAGAAACAAAATTTTTAAAAACGAAAACAGAACTCTGTTGAGAAGTAGAACATGAAGACCCTGAATGAATTTTGTTTGAACTTTGTTCAAACAATGAGAAGGCAACGCTTTAAAATTGAGGCAGGCTATGTCTCGTTTACAATGTCACTATATGATCTTATTGCTTCAATAAAGTTAGGAATGTAACACCATCGCGTTATTTGATTAAACTTCAATATTTTTCACGTTTTCCATTTTTATAACATTTTTTAATTATTATACACAGTCCTAAGTAAATTTATGCACTTGCATCAAGCAATTAGTTTCTTTCCACATTTGAATTAGGAAATCTCTCAACTAATAGAATAATTAATTTTCTACTCATGTTTGGTGGCTCAATTTCATACTTATCCAAGCTGATGCTTATTCAAGGCAAACAATTTTTACAAATTTTGCTAAATAATTGCAATTTTCTATGGAAAAAAAGGAAACAAATACAAGCGAAAAAAATTTTGAAAATCGATAACAGAACTCTGTTGAAAAGTAGCGCTTAAGGGTCTTGAATATGTATAATTCATTGATTAATATATTGATCCATATTTATATCATATTGATGAAATTTGGCCTATTTTTAAAAATAGGTAACAGTTTGGCGTCAATATTGTTCCTTGTTCAAATTTGACGTCGAAATGAGACTTTGTCTCTCGCCCTGCTTGTTTGAAGAACTACTGAATTTATTTTAAAACTATGAATTCCAACCAAGCCACCTAATGTAAGTAATACATTATTTCCTGTAAATTATAAAAAGTGCAAATAATTTCTAACTTCGGTGGCCTTTGGCCTCTTTTTCAAAATAGATAAGAGTTTTTCGTTAGAATAAGACTTTGTCTGCTGTCTTTCCTGTTTGAAAAAACTACTTAAAATATTTTTAAAACATCACTTTCAATTATTCCGCATAAAGTAATGCATTATTCTTCAAAAATCGAAAAGTTTTTGTAATCAGTAACAATAATCCTCATCAAGCGTCAAAATGAAGCCTTGCTTGTTTGATTCCTTGAAGAAAAAACTACCCAAATGATTTTTGGAACAGGTTAAACGATTCAATGACTAACTACAGTGAGTAATCATTCAATTAGGACTAAATCGGTCTTTAATTTTGCACGTATGTATCAGAAAATTCAAATTTGGGTAGAATTTTCATCTGAGACGAAAATCCTGATCGACTACGTTTGACGCCGCTTTTAATTAGAATCTTTAATTAATGAAAAATATTTCAAGTAAAATAAAACCTACCGGTAAGGATGTTGTTCAAAAATTATCCTTTGGATGTGCATCCATATTCGAAATTGCACCCAAGGAAAAAATAAGTTCGTAATTATGCGCACATACGTGTACCAGTAAGGAAGATTTCAAGATCACTAATAAAAACTTTGAAAAAATTCAAAAGAGTAAAAGAGAATTCTAAAAATTTATTTGAATTGTACAGAATTCAAAATATTCCAAGGAAGATGAAATAGTTTAACCCGTATTCTAAGAATTTAAAAACAATTAAAAAAATTCAAAATATATGAAGGAGCTCAAACTAATTCAAGGTGTATTCTAATAATTGTAATATAATTTTAAAAAACACTAAAAGACTTCAGTGTTCTCTCCTGAGAATTAACAAAATTCAGAACAGTTTCGAGAGCTTAGAAAAATTCAAAATAATTCAGTAAATTCAGAAGGATTCACAAAAGTTCAAAAGAATTCGGAGAATTGAAAGAGAATTAAGAGAATATAAATTGTATTGTGAAGATTTCCAGACAATTCAAAAAAAATTAAATAATTCAAAGAAGTACAAGTGAATTCTAAGGATTCGTTTAAATTCTATAGAATTCAAAATAGTGGAAGAAATGCTAAATATTATTCATCATGTATTTCAAATATTTCAAAAGAATTCGGAAAATACAAAGGATCTGAAGGAGTTCAAACTTAATCAAGATGTATTCTAATGATTTCAAAAGAATTGAAAAGCATTGAAAGAATTCACTTTTCTCATGAGAATTTAGAAAGTGCATAGCAGTTTAAAGAGTTCAGAGAAATTTAAAATAATTCAGAGAATTCAAAAGAATTTAGAGAATTCAATACAATTCAGAGAATTCAAACGAATTCAAAAAATTTAAATAAATTCAGAGAATTCAAAAGAATTCAGAGAATTCAAAG
>CAKNYM010051826.1:360434-541396 GCA_932195095.1 Andricus curvator | reverse complement strand
TCATAGAATTTAAATAAATTCAGAGAATTTGAATAAATTCAGAGAATGCAAAAGAATTCAGAGAATTTAAAAGAATGCAGAGAATTCAAAAAAATTCAGAGAATTCAAAAGAATTCAGAGAATTCAAAAGAATTCTAAGAATTTAAAATGAATTCAGATAATTCAAAAGATTCCAGAGAATTCAAAAGATATCAGAGAATACAAAAGAATTCAGAGAGTTCAAAAGAATTCAGAGAATTTCAAGAGTTCAAAAGATTTCAGCTAATTCAAGAGAATTCAGAGAATTCAACAGAATTTAGAGAATTTAAAAGAATTCGAAGGATTCAAAAGAATTAATAGAATTTTTGAAGAATTTAGAGGTTTTAAAAGAATTCAGAGAATTCAAAATTTTTCAGAGATTTGAAAAGAAATCAGAGAACTCAAAATAATTCAGAGAATTCTAAAGAACTCAGATAATTGAAAAGAACTCAGAGAATTCATAATAATTGAGAGAATTCAAAAGTATGTCATAGGTTTTTGTCTTGTCAAGCTGCATCGCTATTCTAGGTTAAAAGTAGACAGTAATTATTCGGACTATTCGTAATGCGCGATACAATTGTTAACTTTATACTTATGAACATTTGAGTACAGTTTGAAATTGATTTAAAAACGTTGATTCCAAATAATGGTTAATAATGATCACTATTTTTGGATGATATTTTTTATAAAATCTTCGGTGACGCTTTATATTAATTTATTATACTATGACATGAGAGGACGTTTTGAAACGCTGAAGTTAACATCAAATAAATAGCGAAAATAATCATTATCCCTATAATTAATTTTGAAAAAATATTTTAGGCCGCTTGAAAATTTTTGTGCATTCAAAATTTTTATTTTCTTAAATATTCAACTTTTTGGCAAGCATCCTTACCTTATAATTAAACTATCGACAGATAGTATAGGACCACTAACCGGTTGACCTACTCAAAATTATTTTTTAAACCCGTTCAAAGGCTTCTGAAATTGTGCGTTGAATGAGCCCCTGTGGAAGTATATTGGCATTATGAGTATTTATTTATCAAGTGAGAAAGTCAAAAATAAATGTTTGATTTTTAATCAATTCTGTACTTTAACTTTAACTCTTCGCAGGAGCTGGGAAAATAATTGGATTAATTTGATACTCTACAAAAGTGATTTCTAGGATTTTACCTTTCAGTTAAACCATTCAACATTTAAAAATCTTCACGGCTTCACGAAATATTTGTTTTGTGAAATATCAAATTGATAAATTTACTTTCCAAGCTCCTGCCAAGAGTTGAAGCTGAAGTACAAAATTCCTGAAAAATCGAAAATTTATTTTTTGCTTTCTCACGTGATAATTCAATACCCACAAGACCAAATTACTTCAATTAAGGCTCATTTAACGCGCAATTTCATAGGCATTTCAACGGGTTTGAAAAATACTTTTATCTACATTTTGCACACCTCTATCACCTTTCAAAGTCAAGGCTAATTTTTAATAGGTCACCCGGTTAATCGTCCGATACTATCCGTCGGCAGTGTACCTGATGCTAAAGATTCTTCCTACGGCTCCTCAATGAATGTGTCTATAAAAAAATGGTAATAATTTACGAATTCTTAATGAACTAAGATAAAAGGATTAAAAGAATTACGCTCTGTGACAAACTCGCTGGATTTGGTCCAGGTCAATTTGGTAAACAAGTTGACTTAGGGTCCGAAACATTTTACGGTGAAATGGATTCCTTTGTTCGGTTTACTGAAGAACTTTAAGGTAACTTCGTCGTAATTTGGATCAAAATCCACTAGATAGACACTTTCTCCTATAAAATCAGCTCCTAACGCACTTTGAATTTCAATTCAAGTAATTCTTCGGTCATTATTGCTACTAATAGTAGCCTTGTATTCACAAACCCTGAAAGCGATTACCATAGGTAAAGTTTCTTCTATGTTGATTAGATTAGAAATAAGTCGTTCGCCTGCAATTTTTTTACCAAATCTGAATTTAACGTTATGGGAGCCCATTTTTATGATGGGTCAATTCTGATAGATGTTAATGGTGTAATTTCGACAGCTGATGATGGAACCACATTGATCGCCAATTTTATAGTATACGTAAAAGCGAAGATAAATTTCCATGACGCCATTTTTTATGTATTTGAGAGTATAATCACTTGTGTTTTATTCAAGAATCACTAATTTTGAGATTGTCTGAACTCTTTCGTTATTTTGAAACTACAATAGCAACCTGATGAGAGTTACAAGCTTGTATACAATCTATCATCAAATTTCCTTATTGGCATTTAAATAAGTCGTCAGTTGACGTGACTTTTATCTACAGAAAATTGATTATCATTAAATATTGGAAAACATCATAAAACATGTTTTATGAGGATTAAACCATAAATCTGTAACCACATCAAATTACAATTAAAAACAATAAAACTTGGTACACCTGAGGTTTAGTTATCGCTAAATACAAATCTGCTGCTGCAATTTCGAAACTCAAAATTGTGGCGATAGTATAAGCAAACAATTTGGATATTTTCGTTTATTTTTCTCAAAAAAAAAATTAACCAGGACCCAAATTTTCGTCCACCATATTGAATCGCCCATTTTGAATTTTTTCAAATCTGACTTCAGATAAGTGATCAGCGACCCAAAAAAACCCAAGCACTGATTTTGACAAACATTTATACATTTTTTTATTTTTTCCTCCGCGAGATTGGTTCGATCATTTTTAATTTTAAATAGCTTACTTCAAACGACTTTGTTTAAAATAACCGATGTCCTGTGAAAAACGTTATTATAACCTCAAACTGGTTGAAAATTTCAAATCTTGTTAGAATTACAATACATTTTGTTTTAAAATACTAATTTTTTATGAAAAAGGCTAACGCGACCTCAAATTGTTAACAAATTATGAGCCTTTAAAATCTAATGATTTTTTTTTAATTTTCATTTCTGGTGAAAACGCTCAAAAGGACCGAAAAACGTAAATTGATGAGAAATTTTAAATCTTTGAAATTTAATCATTTGTTTTTGAAAATCCTTATTTCCGGTATAAAACGCTAACATAATCTAAATTTGCTAAAAATTAGAAATCTTGATCATGATTTTTACTAATTTTCGGTGAGAAAAGGTACTAAAAGTAGGTGCCGCGCGCTTAAAAAAAGGGTTTCGTAGCGTATTAAGATATTAATTAATTAATTCAAATCTTCCCCTACCACACTTTCCACTACTCTACCCCTCCCCCCCCCCGCTTGACGCCGTTTCCCCTATTCACCCCTCTCATCCATAATTCCCCTATTCTCACTTTCCCACCCTAGTATTATTCCTATATTAATTTAATACTTATCCGCACAGCCTTACGACTCCTCCACACACTTCCTTCCCTATTTTCCCACTACTTCCCCTTTTATAATTGCTCCTTATTCCCCTTGACTCACCCACCCTCCTGACTACCCTTCTTCCCATTATTCCCCTACTTCCCCTGTCCACTCATAATTCTCCTATTTCCTTGTTTCCACGTCTCCAAACTATTATCCCTCTCCTCACTGCCCCCTTCACCACTTCTTCCTCCTCGATTTTCCCTCACTTCCACTAATATCCTTCCCATCCCTTTCCTAATTTCTCCTCCCCTACTTACCCGCATTACCCTACTAACCCTCCCCTTATTTTCCATTACTTGTTCTGCTTCCCTTCCCGAATTTTCCCTCAATCTCCTTCACTTAACCCCTCTCTGCCCTTCTACCCCCTTATTCCGCTAATTCTCTCCTCATTTACTCTCACGTCCCCTACATCTCCATGCATAATTTCCCTTCACTTCCCCGACTTCCCCATTATTTTCCTTAACTTCCCGTACTGTCCAACCCTCATTTCCCATCCACTTATTCTCACTACGTCCCCATCCAGAAAGGAAGTACGGCGGACGGATAACTGACCAAAATAATAAGGGTTTTCCTGAAAATGGACACAACCAAAAATTTTGAGAAATTTCAAGTCTTCTTCGAAAACTTATGATTTTATAAAGAAATTGTGCCATAGACCTTGCTGTCCTTATTTCAAGTTCGGCTCTTGGGTGATTGTACAAATTAAAATTATTTTTAAGAGATACTAATTATTAGCGAAAAGTGCTAACATCAAATATGTATAAACATACAAAATAAATCATTTTTAAAAAATGGAAAAATAATTTTTACTTCGTATGATATTTTCAATAATTTATCAGATAATTTGAAAGATTGAACTTACCTGCTTAACAGCGTCAAACAGCACAGATGTTTCTCAATTCGCATAAAGTTTTCTATGAATATTCTTTTTAAAAGAGATTATTTGTAGATTTAATTTTCGAAATTTCAAATTTGAGATAATAAACAGCTTCATGTGATAAAAAACTTATCATGTTTTCGACAACAATGACTGAGAGATTTTCGAGACATAACTTTAGACCACTTTTTGGATAAGCTAAGATAAAAGGAATAAAGGCAAACTTTGTTGAACATTCGTTTTATTCACAATGTTGTTAGTTTGTTTGATTACAATCCATTATTATGGAATTTCAAATAAAAATTTAAATAACTTCATGTATACAAACATGAGTAACAGAATTTCATGCTGGACCGAACAATTTTATGGTGAAATGGATCTCTCTGTTCGGCTCACTCTGGAACTTTATCATGACAAACTGGTTATTTGGAGCAAAACGCACTTCCTTGATATGTTCTTCTGAATAGCTCTCGCCTATCCAACTTTGAAGTTCAATTCGAGTAATTTTTTTCCCACCTGGTCTTTTGAAAATCGTCTTGTGTTCAAAGTTACCAAAGAAACCAAGGAAACTTGGCTGCGGTATAGGAATGTCTTCGGGAAAGCCAATTTGTTGTTCGTGCGGAACTATGTGTCCAAAACTGTAGAATCCTTTTCTTTCTGGATTTCTCGGATCAATTTTGATAGTTGTCAATGTTTCAAGATCCCCTTGAGGATTGGTTGCTGATGATGGAACCACATTGATACACAATTTCATAGAAAATATAGAAGCGATGATCAGCTTACACGACGTCATTTTTGACGTAGATCAGAGTATAATCACTTGTGTCTTCTCCAAGAATAACTAATTTTGAAAATTTCGGAACTGCGTTGTTATTTTTGGAGTAAATATAAAAATCTGATGAGTGTTCCACGCTTTTATACAATCTGTTTTCAGATTTGCTTATCGACGCTGAAAGAAACCTTCATTTGCCGTGACTTTCGTCTACAAAAATTGAATATCATGAAATATTTTTAAAAACATGAATAAAGAAACATGAAAATAAGAATCTTTAAAAACAAAGTCCAATTGTGTAACAGTCAGGCACGGATTGGTCACTTCATTTTGTCTTGAAGTTAGCATGATGAAAAATTTGAAAATTATTAATTTTTAACGAATTAGTTCAGATTCTTTTCAAATAAAAGTTTCTATTTAGGTAGTTGTCGTGTCAGAAATTAGGTCTCTGCTGGGAATAAAAGTTTTCCTATCATTTTAAACATTGAAATGATATTATCAGTGAAGTCTAATAAATTAAAAAACATTCTTTTTATGAAAGAAATTTGAAACTTACGAAAAGTAATTATTTTAACAATATTTCTTGTCATTAAATTTTTCTTACTGTCGCTTCTTACTAATTAAAAAAAAATTGGTTTAGTTTTAATATATCATATCGTCTTTTTCCTGGGGAAACATTTTCTGCAATTCTAGTGTTTCAAATGTGAAAACAAATAATAATTTTCAAAAATAGTTATGTGTTTGAAACACGTTTTCCTAAAAAAATGTTTTTATGATTTCATCCATAGAAAAATGTACTTTTAAATTAGAAGCACTAGCGTTGTAGCGAATGTTTTACCCAAAAAAATAAGTCTTCTTTTCTTCAAATTGAACTATTTTTCGCAAATTGGTAAGATGCGACGGTAAGAAAAAATTCAAACGTAATAAATATTGTTACAATAAATGTGTTTTGTAAGTTTATAGAAATGTTCTTTCAAAATAATGTTTTTAATTTGAAATTACTGTATCAGTAATATTATTTTAATTCTTAAAATCACAGAAAAACTATTTTTTTCAGTGACCTGATTTTTGTCATAATAATTACCTGAAATAAAATACTTGCTTCAAAGAAATAAGAAAATTAAATATTTAACACAATACAATGCATATAATTTGTATTGATATATTGATATTCTAAACGAAAATTTAGCTATAAACCGCTTCTATATTTTCAATTTTCCTGGACTCATTTAATGGAGTTATGTTATATTATGGCCAACGGCCATACCACGCTGAAAAACCCAGTTCTCGTCAGATCACTGAAGTTAAGCAGCGTTGGACGCGGTTAGTACTTTGATGGGTGACCATTCAAGAATACTGACATGAGTGCTGTTGGCACATCGTGGGTGTGGTGAGCCCACACTTGTAGTTATTTATAACTACAAGAAAAACCTAGAAACACTACCCGAATCGGGTAGTGTCACGCCTACCCTGCAAGGGAAATGGTTTAATGGTATATATATATATATATATATATATATATATATGTTAAAAATTTTGTACAAGTCCGTTCAATAGTGTAAGCTCCAGGTCGAATAAATTACTAAAAAATCGAAATTTTCAAATAAAAGTGCAACATTTTGAAAAATGATTAATGAACCAAAATTTCTTGAAAACTATCCCCCTGAGCCTTTTCTGACAGAAGCATATTAAAATCTTTGATTTAACCGGTAGAATAGTGTAGGCTTCAGGTGTTATTAAACTAATAAAAATAATTATTAAATACAAAATTTCTGAAATATGAGACTCGAGCTTCATCTAGTTAATTCATCCTGAAATCTGATAGACAATCGGTTAAAAATTATAGGGCAAGTCGACTCAACTGCTAAATAATCAAATTTTGTTAATAAAATGTAAAATATATCCAGCAATAACTAATCAAAACTTTCTGAAAAACGGCACTGGAGCTATACGTAGTCAATTTATTTAGAAATTTGTAGACGAATCAGATGAAAATTCTGAGCTTAAGGTCGGCTGAACTGCTAAAATAAAATTTTGGGCATAAAAGTAAAATATCATTAGAAATGAGTAATAAATCGAAAATTCCTGAAAAATGGCACTGGATATTCATCTACCTTATTTATCCTAAAATTCTAGCCACAAAAACCGAAATATTACTAGAAATAATAAATTAATAAAAGTTTCATGGAAAATGGCACTTGAGTATTCCAAAAAATTGTAAGGAATTTGAAGAATTCCTAATGTTCTGCAAACTTTGTAGAACATTAGTTTTATTTGCAATGTTGTTAAGTTGTTGGATTACAATTGAATATTATTGAGCATCAAATTGAGATTCACATACTTTGATGTATACAAATTCAAACTGCATATTAACAAATTTCATGCTGGACCGAAAAACCTTACGGTCAAATTGATACGACAGTGCGGTTTACTAAGGAAATTTATGGTGACTTTCTCGTGATGTGGACTGCAACGCACTTCCTGGACACGATCTTCTGCATAATACTCGCCTAACCAACTTTGGAGTTCAACTCGAGTAATTTTTCTTCAATTTGGGCTCCCAATTATCGTCGTGTAAGTGTGGGCACCATCCACTGATAGTCCTATGAAACGGGGCGACGATACATGTATTTTTTAGGGGCAAGTCAATGGATCTTTGGGCTGAAATTCTGTTTCCAAAACTATAGAATCCGGGATTAGCTGAAACCGACGGGTCAATTCTGATAGATGTTAATGGTGCGATTCCGATAGCTGATAATGGAACCACATTGATAACTAATTTTGTAGTGAATATAAAAGCGATGAATAGTTTACACGAAGCCATTTTTTACGTATGCCAGAATAGAATCACTTGTGTCTGATCTAAGAATACCTGATATTTAAATTTTCTAAACTGCTTCGCTACTTGAGAAGTTAATATAGAAATCGAGATAGAAATCTAACTAGTGTGTCAGGCTTTAAAGAATCTATAATAATCAAATTGGCCTAATAATAATCTGCTGCGATATTTTCTTATGCTCCAAGACCTGTACAAAGAAGGTGAAATATGAACGTCTAGTTATTCAGCTTACGCAAAGTAATTCGGATTACAAACAGATACAGATTTATTACCCTAGGAAGACGTAATAAGATTCCTAACTTCCAGGACTACAAGTAGGCACATCGCAACACGACATAGTCCTGTTTTATCTGGTAAGATTAAAAATGCTATCCAGAACGCACCTTATAACAGAGTTGCTCCTTACTGAAACCAACACTGAGTTCACCCACCGAAAATCTCCCTCGCATAGCACACATGAGACGAACCTATGTGATAACTCTGGCAAACTTAAACGGGATCGCATTAGATATAGGTACTCGTGAACCATTGGTGAATCCAAAGGTGGCACAACACTTGCAGGGAGTAGGACTGTGTTAACCTATACGCATATCCACCTCCCGGAGGTGAGCCTCGAATTTGGCCATAATTGTCTCTTTGCGAGCATGCAGGCACAGTATGCCCAAGTCAGGCCACAGGTCACTCTGCCTACACAAAGTGATTAGATTTTGAACCTGTAAAACCCAGTCAAATTTAGAGACAGCAGTATCTGAATCTTCAAGGGTCTGTAGCCGTATCAGACAAATTCTAGGCAGCCTCTCTTCCCCCATGCCCAGAATTCTCTCCAACTAGTTCAAGGCCATCTCTAAGATGTCATAGGCAATTGGGACTCTTTCAAGCTCCAGTCGCTGAGCATAACATGGGGTGTGAAGGAGGCAGCCCTTTTCAATTTGGAGTGCCAGGACTCTGACATTGAGTTCCGCAGAACTTGCAAAGTTGCTCCCGTGGCCATCCTTTCTGCAGCAACTCTTTTATCACAGGCCAGTGCAAAGATACCAGAGCTACAAATGGTTGCCCAGATAGTTATATTCCCTGGCCATCTCATGCTGTGTGTCATTGAAAGTGAAACCCGGACTCCTAGGCCCCTGGAGATCAAGCAAGCACAATGATTTTATCGGCATATACCGGCAAGATAATCTCAATCAAATGATTGATAGAGATTCCCCTCGCACACCTCGGTTGCAGTCGAATGTTTCAAGGTCTCCAATTAGCAAAATAAAAATAACTGAACTTAAAATTTCTTCTTGAAGGACTTCACAAGTCACATCAACTGGATTAGTGAAACCGTATCGTGAAGGCTTTTTATTATCTTAATAAATTTCGTGCTAATTTTCAGTTTTAACCGCTTAGACCAAAGTAAGTCATGGATGAATGAAAGAAAGGCCCTTCTAAAATTTACAAAACACACGAAAACCTTACGTCCAGAAGCATGGAGATGAATCCAAATAATAGAACTTAGAACAAGTAAATGGTTCATACAGCCTCTGGTACAGCCTAAAATTCGAGTATACAATTCGCAACATTTGTCCACACCCCGAGTGCAGTATATTTCTGTAAGAGCCAGGCTCCTCTCTATCACCTTATTTGAATAATGTGCACGTGATGATACTTGTCCAAGAAGGGAAACCTCTTCACTCTTCCAGATTCTCCTGAACAGACATTGAAGATAGTCGAAACCTAACTCGAATAAAGCTCGATGGAACTCGGCGGGAACACCATCATGACCAGGATTTCATCTTTTGAGATTTGGGCATCCAGAAGGGCCAGCTTGTTTGCACTGCAAGAAAGATCAAGGTTCACTTGAGGATTGTATTGGAGGTCAACGTTACTATCCGGTTCAAGTCTAGGCCTAAAGAAATTAAATACTTTCCAAAACGTTGTCGTTCCGCTGGCAGATGAGAGGGCCTCCTGGAAGGGCTTCTTATAAGCAATTTTCTTAGAGATCAGCAGTGAGCTATAAGCTTTTTTTAAATCTAAATTACATTTTTCAATATCCTCCAGCGTGAACCCGGACCTTGTACACTCTTTTGTTTATTCATTTTTTATTTTATTTTTTGTATGATCACTTAACAGTATTACCATAAACTGGGGCTCAGCAGCGCATAAGTGGGGGAAAACGGTGCACGTTTAATTCAAAATGAAGTGATTGATATCACTGAAAAGAAAGATACTTCAAAGATTTGAAGACCTAATAAACATTTATTTTAATGCTCTAACCTGATGGATAGTATTTGTAAATGCAGGGTGCAGGGGCGAAGCCCCAGTGAGGTTTCGGGTGAAATCCCGTCTAGCACCCGTCAGAGGGATTGGGGGGCGCAGACTCCATTAAAGAAGAAGTAAACAACAAATACGAGTATTTTCTAAATAGTCAAAACAAAATCTCAAGGATGTTTCCTGCTCTTAATTTAACAAATAGTAAAGTTCATTTTATTTTCCAAACACAAATATATTTTCACAATCACTATCACTAGTTTCATTTTTCGAACGGATTTCAACTTTACTATTCAATATTTATTTGTCGAAAGTATGTGGTAACGTTTAACAGGCTTAAAATATTTGACAAGTGAATGTCTAAATTCTAACCTTTATACCATATTTGTACATTTAAAAGTAGATCCATCTATCGCGATCCATGCAAAACAAGCATGCGAACGTGCATGAATGCCATCAGCTCTGGCTGAATATGGATGCAGTTTTTTGATTGGCTATCCAGCTTGTGCGAAGAACTAGCCCATTAGCTTCGCGCACGCTTGAAGCGAGCGTGAAGAACTTCCTCCACATAGTGTGCGAATTGGGCACTTCGCGTCTGCTACGCAGACCCAAAAATCAACGTTCGTACACAACTGTTTCGATAACACTTTTTTGCTTCACTGTGTGACAGCCCGATTTGAAATGAAATGGGTTTCATAGGAATTCACAAAAATGACAAGCATTTCAAAAGATGTCAGAAGATTTGACAAAGATTTTAAACGATTTCAATGATAATAAATTTAAATTAAAAATTCAAATATTTTTCGGGTTTCAATCGTGTGCGAAACTATGAATGTTGCCGACGTTTCGTGAACATTGCAGTTCACTTCTTCAGGGCTGACCTGAAACTGAAGTTTCAGGTCATATTGTTCTTAGGTATGTATTCTCTACGATGCCTGTGATTGGCCAGAGTGCCCCCTGGTGTGGGCTGGTTGAACTTGATTGGCCAATCAAGTCTTTTTTAAAAAACCCGGGAGGACGGAAAGCCAAATCGGATTGGTATTATATCCATTGTCCCTATTGATGTTATTAGGGTGTTTTAAGATTTCGATTGCTTCTCTATGTTTTCTTGGAAATTTATTGTACGTTTTTGCGATTACGGTTGTTTTTTCAAATAAAATGCTATGTCCTGTTTCAATATGATGCTCAGCTACTGCTGATTGCGTGAAATGTTTTAGCCTGACTTTACTCTCATGTTCTTTTACACGTTGACTTACCGCCCTCCCGGTTTCTCCAATATAGACTTTGCCACAAGAACAAGGGATTTTATATATTCCCGGATCACTGAAAGGTTCTTTTTTATCTTTAGGGTTGTTTAGAAGTTGTCCTATTTTTGCAGGTGGTTTAAATATGGTTTTGATGTTGTGTTTGTTGAGAATTCTTCCTATTTGTTCTGTGATACCTTGAATGTAGGGTAGGGTGGTGGTCATTTTTCTCTCTCTTTCTTCAGTAGGTTGTGTTGACTTGTTTTGTTGAGTGTATTTTCTTATTGCTTTATTAATTTGTTTGTTTGTGTAATCGTTTTGTATTAGGGATTTTTTAACATTTTGTAGTTCTTTTTGTAAGTTATCTTTATCTGTTATGGAGACAGCTCTGTATACAAGGGAATTGATGACCGATTGCTTTTGAGATGGGTGGTGGTGGGAGGAGGCATGTAGGTATCTGTTTGTATGGGTAGGTTTTCTGTAAACTTCATGTCCTAATGTGTTATCAGATCGTTTGTAAACTAGTACGTCCAAGAAAGGCAATTTTCCGTTTTGTTCTATTTCCATGGTGAATTTGATATTAGGGTGTAATTGATTGATGAAATCGAAGAACTTGTGTAGTTCATCAAGTCCATGTCTCCAGATGACAAAAGTGTCGTCAACGTAACGGCACCAAAATTCCGGTTTAAGCTTGGATTTGTTAAAGATTTTAGTTTCTAGATTTTCCATGAAGATGTTGGCTATTACAGGTGAGATTGGAGATCCCATTGCTGCTCCTGAGGTTTGTTCATAGAATTCGTTATTGAAAGAGAAATAGGTATTAGTGAGACAGTGTTCTATCAATGGTGTGAGATTGGAGGGGAAGTTTGCAAAGGATTTGATAATATCGATTGTATCAGAGATTGGTACTTTTGTAAAGAGAGATACTACGTCGAAACTCACTAGGATGTCTTGGGGTTGAATGTGAATCTGTTGTATTTTTCTGATGAAGTCAAAAGAGTTTTGGACGTGTGTGATGGAGTTTCCTGTAAAAGGATTCAGTTTTTTGGCGAGAAAGCGTGCTAGGTTGTAAGTTGGTGAGTTTATTGCGCTGACGATCGGTCTGAGTGGGATGTTATTTTTGTGAATTTTTGGGAGTCCATAAAGTTTTGGTGAGATGGGATTAGTAGGTTTTAATTTAGATATTGTTTCGCTGTCAAGATTTGAGTCTTTTAGAAGGGTTTTTGTTTTTCTGACTATTGTTTTTGTAGGGTCTTTTTTAAGTTTTTTATATGTATCGTCAGTGAGAAGGTCCATGATTTTGTTGTTATAGTCTTCTTTATTCATTATTACTGTTGTATTTCCTTTGTCTGCGGGTAATATTATGAGGTCTTTATTCTGATTGAGTTCTTTAATAGCTGTTTTTTCTTGTTTTGTTAAGTTTGAGGAGGGAAGTTGGGCTTCACGTAAAATGTTGGCCGTCCTACGACGTATGTCATTCGCTTGTTCGGGCGGAAGGGTATATATTGTGGATTCCAAATTACTGATAATTTCTTCTTTTGGGATTTTGGAGGGAGCTACTGCAAAGTTATGTCCTTTAGATAAGGCTGAAATAATTTCATTGCTGAGAGGATGGTTGGAGATGTTTTTTACTGTGTTAGTTAATGGTGCGTGCCTTACTGGAAGTAATTTGTCAAATTTTGTTTTTTGTTTTTGAGTGGAAAAATCTTTAATCCGTTGGGATTGGTCAAATGATATGCGGTCCAATGTGGACCAAATGTCAAATCTGAGAGTGTTTGATAGGAAAAGGTGAAGTTTTAATAGTTTTTTGGAGGCACTCTGGCCAATCACAGGCATCGTAGAGAATACATACCTAAGAACAATATGACCTGAAACTTCAGTTTCAGGTCAGCCCTGAAGAAGTGAACTGCAATGTTCACGAAACGTCGGCAACATTCATAGTTTCGCACACGATTGAAACCCGAAAAATATTTGAATTTTTAATTTAAATTTATTATAATGGATCATCGTGAAAGTCTTAAATCTATTATTTCAATGATGTTAACTATAGTGGCAGCAAGAGCGGGTAATGAGAAGAATTAATGAAGGAGGTTCACTGTCTCTTTTAAATGTCGAACTATTACTAAAGTTGCATATCTCACCGCGTCCGTCTCTTCCTCCCATTGCACATATTATATTCTCTATTTACGCAGTGTAAGCCTGCACCTAGCGCCCGGGGTAAAGACTAAAGACACACAATGCGCTTCACTTTTTTTCACCCAGGAAATATGTTTCTTTCAAGCCATGTAGTTTGTTTAACTTTCAACACCTTGACCTATTTACTCACTCTATTTTTATTAAATTTGCTCTCAGCAAATTTACGCAGCAATTAAAAAATAAAAATGAAGCTCTGAAAGACATCAAAATATTGATACTGATTGTAAATGTGTCAGAAGAGTCTTGAAGCAACTTTCCAAGCCCTTGAAAGGTGGGAAGCAGACGCGAAGGTCCGGCGGTCGAACGGGTGATCAGGAAGGAGCCAGCGGACCGGATCGGAGCGGCATTAAACAAAATTAAGCAATTAACCATTTAATCGAATTAGCACACCGTGCGTGGTTACACAGCCTATATAGCTCGACTCGTTCGGATGGAACGCCGGTTAGCAGGTCAGGATCTTGCCGGACGGATTCTGACATCCTTAATTAATTAACGACCCTTGAAAACCTACACCGGCACAAGAAATAGGGGCCGTCGAACTGGGATCGCTATTCCGATCCAGATACATTTGCAGATCGATGGACTTCTTTTCTTTCGCGCCAAATCTTCCCTGCGGATAAAAAACATTTCGCGACTTATACGGACACGCGGGTTACTTCGATCCGGATGCCTGCTTTAATTGAGCGATTGTACTGGGTGATACACTCGAATTTGATTCATTATTTCTACTAAATAGATTATAAAAAATTATTTATTCACCGAAAGAATGCAATTGAGAATGCTTCAATGATTCTCGGAATTGAACAGAGTTAACGCCGGGATATAAAACCGTTGCATATCATTCTGATTATCAACTTTAGATCAAAGTGATCCACTTTTGCAGACCAAAAATTAATTTTTAGACAACTTAACTTATGTTTGTCGAGATCTGGGAGTTCCGACTCCCACTTACGGAAGATTCACAACTTCCTAGGAACAACGGAAAATTTTTTCGAAAATGTTTTCAACCAAATAGTTGAATTTTCAAGAAGAAAAGAGAAAATTTTCAGAATAGAGTTGAGTTTTCAAAAAAAAACAAGGTAATTTTCAACCAAAAAATATGATTTTTCTACTAAAATAGTTGAATTTTTAACCGGAAAAGATGAATTTTCAACAAAACAGTTGATAATTAACTTTTCACCAAAAATAGTTGGACTTTAAACCAAAGTGGGGAAATTTTTACCGAGAGAGAAGAATTTTTAACTAAAATGTTGAATCTTCATCCGGAATAGTTATAAGTGAAAACAAAATTTTTACCAAAAAAGCCAATTTGCGACGAAATTAATAAATTTTTACGAAAATAGTTACATTTCCAACAACAAAAATAAATTTTTAATGAAGAAGTTTAACTTTTTACCAAATAAATGAATTTTTGAGCAAATTGTTCAATTTTCATCTAAAAAAGATAAATTTTAAACCAAAAATGGAAAACTTGAATTTTCAGTTGAAAAAAAATTATTCTTTAACTAACAAAAAACTCAAGCCAAAAACATGAATTTTTGAACTGAAATTATAAAACTTCAACTATAAAGAAAGAATGTTTAACAAAGGAGTTCAACTTTCAACCTAGTTATTGAATTTTGTACTAAAAAAATCAATTTCACACTAAAAGTAATTAAGTTGAATTTTAAGTTAAGAAAATTAATTTTTAACCAAAAAAAAACGAATTTTTAACAAAGAAGTTTACATTTTAACCGTAGAGGCCAATTTTCAAATAAAATGATGAATCTTCAACCAAAAAAATGAATTTTCAACCAAAAAGATAAATTTTCAACAACAAACAGAAAAGCTAATTTTTCACGTAAAATAATAATGTTGAAAAAATACGAATTTTCAAAAAATAGGTAAATTTTCAACAATAAAATGAAATATCGTGCAATCCCTTGAAACATTTTGAAATACGTCAACAATCCTTAATCTTTTGAAGCCCCTTAAAATCTTTTTAAACCAGTTGAAACGTTAAGAAATTTTGTAATATTCACTGAAATATTTTAAAACCCATTGAAAACTTTTTAAAAATCGTTAAAGTTTTTCTAAATCCCTTGAAGTCTTCTCAAATTAGTTGAAATACATAAAAAGAACCGATGGGATCTCAAAATATTCTTGGAAATACTTTGAAATATTTTCGAATTACTTTAAATCCTTAGAAAATTTGGGAAATCTCTTGACATTTTTTAAAGTTACTTAAAATCCTTTTGTAAGTGCTGTGAAATTTCTTGAAATATTTTGAAATACTTCAAAAGAAATTAGTAAGTACTTCAAAAAAAGAAAGTTTTTGAACTCTTTACAAGTTTTGAATTATTTTTGAATCGTTTCAAAACTTCTATATATCTTTTAAAATTACTCTATTTTTTCTCAAATTTTGTAATTTTGCTTTAAAATCTTTTACATTTTTTTAGATTGTAGGGAATAATTTAAAATTTTTTGAAGTCAATTCCATTTACTCTTACTCGTAATCATTTTAAAATATAAATAAAATTCTGAAATTCTCCCACGCACCTTAAGAATATTTTTTGCTCTCTTGAAACCTTTCAAAATTCACAACAAGTTCAAAAAATAAAATACAATATTTTAAAAATCTAGATTTAAAAAAAAAATTATTCTTTACAGGTTTATAATTACTTTTAAATCTTTTTAAAACTTATAAATATCTCTTAATCTTACTCAAAGTATTTCTAAAGTTTTTTAATCTGGGAAAATTAAAAAATATTAGTTTAAAATCCTCTGCATTTTATTTTGAAATTTTAGGAAAGCATTTGAAATTCTCCCAGGAAGCTTGAAACGGTTATTTTTTCATTCCTTCGAAACAGTTTGAAATTCAATTTTCTCAAAAAAATTAAAATCCTAGAAAATTAAAAAAATAGACTTACAATCCTCCAGATTCTGTTTCGAAATCCTTAAAAATAAAAATTATTCTTTTGAAATAAAAAATCTAAAACATTTCAAATTTGTCCAGGAATCTTTATTAAAAAATCAAAAACTTTTGTCTATTAATTTTTTTTCATAGCTTGTGTCGTTTGTCCAAAAATTGAATTCTTTTATTTTTCATTTTATTTTCTAAGATTAAAACAAAAACTACGCATCCTATCAAAAAGTGTTTGCTAACAAATTTGTAGATCGTTTTTAGTGCACAATTTTTTTCCATTCATCTTTTTACGTATCTTGAGCCGTTTTTCCAAAGATTCAATTTTTCTATTTTTAATGCTGTTTTTTACAAATAAAACAAAAACTACGCATCCTATCAGAAAGTGATCGGACACAAAAATTTGTAGATCTTTTCTATATGCACAATTTTTGTTTCGTTATTTTTTTTTCATATCTTGCATAGTTTGACAGACAAATGAAATTTAAAAAAAATTATTTTTTGTGCGATCAAAATTTCAATTTTTGATTTTTCAAAAAATTCAAAAAGTTTTTATGACAATATTGTACGGTCTTCAAAAACCAACGTTGTTTTCCACCTGACTTTTTTCATATCGTGCGTTTTTTGGCATAAAATGTACATTTTCGTTTGTTTTTTGGAATTTTTTAAATGCTATACCTTCCGTAATTTCGGTTTTACCAAAAAAAAGTATGAGGGATCAATTGTTTTTCTTTTTGAGTACTACGCACATCCGTACATATAATTTTTAAATCTTGAAAAAAAAGTGGTCTCAAATATTTTTTAAATGCGGTCACGTTTTGAATTCCCATCCAAAATGGCTGGCTAACGAACTTGACCTTCATTTTAGGAAACTTGAATTGTGTACTATAGCCCAATCTAATCTGATGTCAATTCTTGCGAAAGTTATCGTGCTAACAGTCTAAAAATCCACATACATACACACATGTATACACACAGAAACACGGACACATTCGCGAAAACCTGTTTTTTTGGTTCAGAATGTCTCAAAACGTGGACATTTGAGAAACACGGGGGGGGGGGGATTTGACACAAATATAATACCTTCTCTGATGAGAATGAAAAAGCAATTCCCTCAAATATGTCATAATTACTACAAAACTTCTAATTTTTTTTTGTCGAATTCTGCAAAATAAGTTTTTACCCATAATTTAATTTTTCTGAATTATTTCCCAATATCATCAAATCATTTACAAATCAAATTTTCTCTTTGACCGATATTCTTTAGAAATATTTAGAAATAAATTTTCTCATGAAATGAAACTCATTTGGAAATTTTGATTTACAAAATTGATCGTGCAGAAAATTCCTAGTCTTTATTAATATATAAGCAAACTGAAAACGCCACTAAAAGGCATATTAGCGCAGTGTCGCAACCAATCATGTTTTCGACAACAATGTGTCTGATATTTTCGAGATATTTCGTAACATCACTTTCTTTATATAGGATTCACTAAAATAAAATTTCTAAAGGGTTTTAACTGATCCACAGTGGTTTGAGTGACCGTTTGATAAACCGTGTCCCACATGACACCAGCTATTTGCTTAATCTCGTTTGACAGGGGATTGACATGGTGTTGTGACGGGATGGAGCGTCAGTCTTTCCGCCTTGAACCCTCTGTCATAAAAGCCGATCTATTTCTTATAATAGACCAGCCAGTTTTATATTTATTCGTCGTAGCAGGTACCAGCTCGATGGTCAAATACCCGTTTCAATCTGTCGTCAACACACCGATATCCCGCTCTTGAAATATCCCAAAATGCAGATAAGAATCACTGTTCGTTTCTCCGCATTGTGGTCGTTTAGTCGAGCGTGCGTAATTCTCCGTCTTGCGAATACAGCCATGTGAGCGAATTTTTAGGGGCACCATGTAAGCGAAGAAGACGTTGTACTTTTTTTTTATGTTTTCAATTAAGCAAAAATCGGCGAAGGACGCATACTTCATCCCACATAGCTTTTTCTCTCTTTCGAATGAATGAACTAAGCCTGCATTCTGGAAACCACATGATTTATAGTATCTCTGTTCCCCGAAATCAGTGTCTGGAACTAATTGAAATTATGCCGATTTCGGTACCAACCATCACGATTATCATACTGATGTACTTTTGAAGAAAGGCTCTATCTACATTTGGAGTCAAACGGAGATATTGAAGGAAACGTGTTTGCATCTTTACTGACCTGAAACTTCCAATGTATGATTGATTTTGAAAAAATAAACACTATCATTGTTGGGTAACTTGGACCTGCTCTATTCATTGGTGCAGAACAAAAATTTATAATTTCAATTGCTCATATGCTACGTACTACGTAGAATTTACTATGTCTTGAATGTAGACAGGTTTTTCTTCACTCGGTATGAGCGACTGATTCACTGACTAATTAGGGTCTAATTATATCCGCATTTAATTAAAATTTTGATTTACCTTTTGTACAGATCAATTTGTTTTTTCATTACAAATCCAACGATGTAAACAAACTAAGTTTTCATTAAATATTTAGGTATAGCCTTTCTCAAAAGTTCGGCAGTACATCAAAGACGTATTAAATGGAAATAGGTTCACATTAAATGCCAGGTGATGATTTCATAGGATTTCGAATGCTTCATTATGAAATGGTTCAATTACAAATGTATAAGCTTCAAACTTAACATTCTTTTTGGAATATTTCCAATTGGAGATTTCCCATTCTGAACATGATCTTAAATCATTTAATTACAAAGTTTCCAATTAGAAACTATTCAATTTCAGACACTGATGATTTGAATTTTGTAATCAATCGATTGGATGGATTATTGAGGAGGTGATTAATGTTTAAATTGTTTGCATTAACCATTTTTTCCGGCAGATTTGCAGATGTGAGAATATTGTTTCTCAGGCAGGCATATGTTTGTGAGCATGTTTCTTTTTTAGAGACAAGGAAGACACGGACTGAGGACAACGGAGCATGAATTTCCGTTGGTCAGGTCGATGGCCGGCGATCCCCGAAAGAAAGAAATCGCGGGCATAATTAGCGAATGATTGATCGATGCGTGTCGACGTAGCTATGCATGCGCATTGCTCCAGCCTCTTCAACCTTCTCTCTTCTTACTTTCGGACTTTTTCTTTTACCTTAATTTAGTGTCCTCGTATACGCGTATGTATGCAGGTGCGTTTCTGGTAAGCGCGCCGACGGACGTACGACAATGCGTTACCAGACTTCTGTATCACAACTTACACATTCCTACCCAAACGTCTCATTACCCTCGTTTTTCGTTAACCAATTGTCGTGTTTTACTCTTCTTAAAAGGATACCAATTTGGCTTTTTCAGTCAAACTTTTTCCTACAAATGAAACCTACGGTCCTCGGACTCATTTGAGAAATTCAGAATAGTGCCGATAGTATACTGATAAATATGGTTGGTTGGGACAACAAGCGTTTTATTAGTAGAGATGGTATAAGCTCCGATAACTACTTTGATGGTAGAACTAACTAACCAGTTTTGTGAGGCAACAAATTTTGGTTAGCACTCTCACGTAGTACATATTAGTAACGATAGTAATTGTATGCTCAACAAATCAAAGAATTCATATTTACCACAAATGTATTTTTTACAAATGAAAGTAGTAAAGGTTAAAAGTTTTGTTCCTTTGTGACATTGACAGAACTGAAACCCAAGCAGAGCTGCCACAGTGAAAAAATGGTTCTTTGGGACAACAAGCTTTTTATAAGTAGATATGGTGCGACAACTACTTTGATGGTAAAACTAACTAACCAGTTTTGTAAGGCAACAAATCTTTGTTAGCAGTCCAACGTAATTTATACTAGTAACGATAGTAATCGTAAGCCCAAACAATAAAAGTATAAGCACATTTATCACCAATGCATTTTACAACAGATAAAAGTAGTAAAGGTTACAACTTTTGTTCCTTGGTGAACTTGGTAGAACTAACACCTGAGCGGTACTACCATTGGTTTTCCTACCCAACCATTCTTTTCAGTATAACATAAGTTTTGAAAAATAGTAACAAAATAGTGTTATGCAATTTCTCAAATATTAAATAGAGAATTCGATTATTTTTGAAATCTGGTGCACGCTCAGATAGCATGGAGGCCATTGAGACATTGAGTGTTTCCAATTTGTTGAGTTGAATAGTTTATCCAGAATTTTAAAAATGTACAACGGGTTTATAACTTACTGTTATGGTCGTTATAAACTCACGAAAAAATATTATTGGAAATTCAGTATAAGTCTGTAATGATTTTCCTATTATGAATGTCTAATCATTTTCTCGGGATTCTAGAAAAATCATGACGTAAAATGACTACTAGGAACTCCGTATAGAAACAAATAATGTTAAAATATTGAAAGAAGGGATACAAAATGTAGAGAAGTTACAAACCAATGTATCTACCTAATGTAGGATATTAAATTTTTTCAACAGAATCATAAGTTTTCAAGGGATATACAAGTTTTTTGTAAAATTTTCAAATATTTCAAGGTACTTGAAAGGGTTTACGGGATTCTATAATATTTAAAAGACTTCAGGCTCTTTTAATAGATTCCAAAGAATTTCAAGAGTTTTCCAAAATTTCAAGGGATTTCCAGGAATCTCACAAGATTTGTTGGAATTTATTGAATCTCCAAAGATTTAAAATATTTCTCGGGATTTGAATGGTTTAAAAAAAAATTCAATAAATAAACCAAATTAAATGTATATTAAAGGAATTTCCAATTATCTCTACGTATTTTAATAGATTATTAAGATTTTCAAAGGTTGCAATAAATGTTAAGGGATTTCAACGAATTTCTAGGGAATTCTAGAAAATGAAATAAACTTCATTTCAAGGGCGATACAGAAACTTATAAATTTTTTAAAGAATTTTCAAGATTTCAAGTTATGTTAAAAGTTTGCAAAGAATTACGAGAGATTTGAATAATTTCAAAGAATGTCAATGAATTTTACAAGAATCCAACAAATTTCAACGGATTTCAAAGAAGTTCACTGTATTTAAGGATTTTATAAAACCTTCTATTATTTTAAACGGTTTACTGGGTTTCAAAAGATTTGAAGCTTTTTTAATAGATTGCAAAGAATTTTGTAAGATTCTCAAAGATTGTAGGTCGATTTCAAGGGATTTCTAGAAAAATGTAGAATATAAATTGAATGAAATTTCAAGGAGTTTACAAGATTTAATGGATTTTACTTGCTCTCCAAAGATTTCAAAGATTTTGAATATTTCTAGGGATTTGAACGGTTATTTTTCAGAGAACTTTAATAAATAAATTTAATTCATATTGAAGGGTTTTGAAATTACTTCTACTTACTTTAATGGATTTTCACGGATTCAAAAGATTTTAATAGATTTTAAGGGATTTCAACTTTCCGCATAACTATATGAAACAAAATTAGTCCATTTCAAGGGATTTCTACGTATTTCAACGAATTGAAGGCATATGATCGAGTTCAAAAACTTTTAGATGATTTTAAAGATTATTAAGTTATCTTAAAAGATTCAAAAGAATTTCAAGAGATTTAAAAAATTGCAAGACATGTCAAAAAATTTGGTAGGTTTTCCAAAGATTTTTCGTGAAATCCTTGCAAATGTTTTATTTTAAAATATGCCTGAAATTAGCTGAGATCCTTTAAAATTCCCGAAAAACTCGTAAATCTTTTTAAATTCCTCAAAATCTGTAGAAATCCCTTGAAATCGTATAATTTCTTTTAAAGTCCTATATATACCATTAAGCCATTTCCCTTTCGGCGAGCCTCAAGGGGTAAGCGTGACACTACCCGATTCGGGTAGTGTTTCTAGGTGGATAATTTCTTGTAGTAAATAACTACAAGTGTGGGCTCACCACACCCACCACCGCCAACAGCAACGCAGTAGTATCAGACGGTCACCCATCCAAGTACTAACCGCGCCCAACACTGCTTAACTTCAGTGATCTAACGGGAACTGGTGTTTCCAGCGTGGTATGGCCGTTGCCTATAAATCTCTTAAATCTGGTGAAATACCTGGAAATTCCTTGAAATCTCTGTAATCCCTTGGAATCCCTTGAAATATTTTTAAGATCATTTATATCCTGGATAAATTTTTGAAATCCTTTGAAATTTTTTAAATTCTACGAAATAATATGAAAACCTTTAAGAATTTCGAAATCTCGTCAAATTCCACTACATTTTTTTTAAATCTCAGAAGCTCTCAAAAATCTCTTGAAATTAATAAAATCGCTTACATCTTGTGAAATCCATGGTAATCCCACAAAAATCGAGCAAAATACCGCAAACCTTTTCGAAGTATGTAATACCTTTCAAAATTTCCTTAAAAATGAGGAAATCTTGAAAATTCTCTGACATCCCGTAAAATTTCGTAAAATTTGATAAGGCCCCTTGAAATTCCTTGAAATCTTTGATATTTTCTGAAATTCCTTGAATTCTTTTAAAATACCCTAGCATTTTTTAAATCCCTCAAAATATTTGAAATCCGTTGGTACTGACTGAAATTTATTAAAAATCCTTGAATTTTTTCTTATCCCTTGAAATATATAGAGATTTCTTAAAATCACATGGAATATTTCAAGTCCTCTTGAAGTTCTCAGAATACCTCTAATATTGAAAAATTCGTTGAAATCCCTTAAAATTTTGTAAATGCCGTGAAAATTCCTTGAAACCTTCGAAACATTTAAAATACACTATATTCTTTAAAATCCTTTGAAATATTTACAAGCCCTTAAATCTTGAGAAATGCCTAGAAATCTTTTGAAATCTAGTCCGACAACACCTTGAAATGTTCAGGATCATTTAAAATTTATTTTTAAACTTTTAAATCCTTAAACTTCCAAAAGACCCCATATAAACCCAGGAAATACGTAGAAATCCCTTAAAATTTCATTCCATTTCAGTCACTTCCTGAGGTGCTCTATACATATTCTGTGAAGTTCCCTACAATTCCTCAAAAACTTTTGATATTATTGATAACCTTTTGAAATGCCCTTGAATTTTTTAACCAATTGAAATTCCTTAAAGATTTTACAAATCCCTTGAAATCTTTTAAATTCTCTAAAATCGCTTGAAATATTTAAAAATACTCTAAAAGTTTTATAACCTATAAAATACTATCAAATTCCTAAAATGCCTTGACATATGTTTAAAAAAATTACTTCTCCCTTTAAATCTTTTGACATTTGAAAATCTTTAAATCATTTGAAATTTCCAATTTTTCAGATGGCGAATCTTATTTTACCCAATCTAACGAAAAATCTTCAAAAGGCAAAGTGAAAAATGATTCCAGTAAGCAATTTGAAAAAATAGTAGCATTAGTGTCATTCTTTCAAAATCAAAAAGTCCGAAAGTTGTGAGTAAGTATAGATAAAAACTGGATTTCGATGTAGCATTTTATAAGGAGGCAATAAACGAAACAATCTCGAAGGATTACAGCAATCCTGGATCACCCAAATATCCATAGGATCAAGGAGGCTTCATACATTTCAAGAAAATTTGCAGCTTTGGAGGAATTTCGCGAAATGGGTTCGAATTAATTTATTCATTTAATACTCGAGTTGTGATAACAAACCAGACTAATCCTCAAGACAAATCCCAATTTTAAGGTAACCTGGCGAAAAGACTTTCTTACAAGAGTGATCAAATTTAGAGGATGCTGAAGAGGTTTTGAGAGGACGAGGTCCATCCGAAGTTATCCTTAACGATTATTAGAATGAAAGTCGATAAAGATAGGGATTACCGGTCTCGAATTCCGTAAAATTCTACCGAGCCGAAATCTCTCCATGTCAGTTTACGACTTTGTTTTGAATTTCGTGCCTTACTGCATCTCAGACATTTTACGCTGATCGACGACTCGATAATTGAATTTTATTTTTGCTGTACTTTACCATTAGGAACGCTACTTCAGATTCTGGTTGGGAGCACTTACCTGGAACAGAAAAACATTTAAATTTAGAAATACAGTTCACTTTTAGGAAGAGTTCACTATTAATAGTTTTTAGCTTACAGTACATGCGATGTGTGTGTAACTCGGGTTCGGTTCCTCAATGAAGCAATTTTTTTAGGTTGAATTAGTAACATATAGTCGAGATTTGGGTAATTTTTCAAAAAGAAAAAGAAGAATAAGTTGTTTCGAGATCAAGGATCAATGCCCAATTTCATTCAATTGAAACACAAGCAGATCGAAAGACTTTATATAAATATGTATATAGAGGGCACTGACGCATTCGGTCACGAATACAAAAGCAACCGAGAAAAGGGGGTTCAGTAGGATGGATAGCAATTGCATGTTAATCGAATGCGCATCCGAATACGGAATAAGGATGGAAGCCGTCAACTTTCGTATACCATTCTTACGTCCTCCCTTCTCAGGTACCTCCCTATTTATTCGCCTCTTTCTCGTCATCGACCTGCTTGTCGTCATCCTTGTAGATATGTAGGCACTGCATGAGAAACGGAAATCAAAGGTAGCATGCCATAAGGGCCTAACCCACATTTGTATAATTTTACAGGCGAAAAAAAACTAAAAAAAAAATAATTTTTAATTTAAGGCCATGTGATGAGTGGATCACGTGACCAGATTCCTACCCGATTGGCACTTTTCTATTTCCTTACTTATTTTTACACAAAGCGCCACATCGAGTTGAAAATTTGGGATACTAAATAAGCACTAAGAAAGGTGGCTCTCGTCCTGAATTTTTATAATTATCAAAGAAGCTTTTTTTTGTAAATAATTTTTTATTGCTTTTTTCATGATTATCAAAATTTAGGATCAGACCCACCTTTCTTAGTGCTTCTTATTTGTTATCCCGAATTTTCAACTTGACGTGGCTATTCGTGTGAAAATAAGTTGACAAATAAAAAAAGTGCCGGTAAGGTAGGAATCCGGTCACGTGACCCACTCGTTACATGGCCTTAAAACAAAAATTAGGAAAGTACTTTTGAAATAAATCAGTGCTGAATTGAATCCTAAAAAGCTTGATTGAAAAATGTTACTAGGCCCAGAGAAAATACGGAGAATTCACTTTTTGGCTATTGAGTTGCTAAATCCATAAAAAAAAGGTTGCCTAAAAAATAAGCTACCGTCATAATTTTTCAGTATGTTCAGGGTTAAATTCTGCGTCGAATCACCTCTATTAGAGATATTTTCTACTTTTTGATGAGAATAGACTCACGTGGTGTATTCAATTCAAAGGGTTGAAAATACATTTCATAAAGGTCATTGAACGCTGAATTCAAAAACCTTTCAAAGTCAGCAGTGATTTTTAATAGTACTCGCGCTGATCGTACCGACAATATTTCCGACGGTAGTGTAGATTTTTTTTTTGCTTGAGGGGCACGTTTTATCAAATTTAGGCCGTGATAAAAAATCCAATTTTCAATTTCAAAAAAATAAGAATTTTCTTTTTAGCTACTGAGTCAGCCGAAATCAGCTGTACAGCTTGATCATCTGAAAATTCCTAGAACACCCGTCAATATTTATAAATCCTTGAAATCTTCAAGATCGACTGAAATCCGTAAAAATCCCTTTAAATCTCATAATTTCTTTCAAAATCCTTTTAATCTCCTGAATATGATAAAATCCATTAAAATCTCTGGTATCCGTAGAAATTCTTAGGAAGCCCTAGAAGACCCTTAGAATTTCATTCTATTCAGATATCATTAATAGATACGTTTGTAAAATTCTTTTAAATTTTCTATAATCCTACCAAATTCTTTGAAAACCCTTAACATTTTTTAAATTTCGCTAAATTCCTTGGAATGTTGACATTTTCTTCAATTCTACGAAATTCTCTGAAACCCCTTAAAAATGGTTAAACCTTGTTAAATTTCATGGTACTGTTTTAAATACACCCTAAACTCTTTAAAATCGTTTATATAAGTTTTTTAGGTGTTCAACTTCTAATCTTTAAACTAGGATTGCTTTTGAAATTCTACAATTTCAAGGACTTAAATTCAAAACTAAACCATTTTTAGTGTTGCAATTTTTACTTATTCAAGTTCAAACTTTTTCAAATTTTTATTTTTCCACTTTTAAATGTGATAAAAAAATGTATATTTTCAAATGCTTTTCATTTGTGATAATGAATTTTTGAATGATAATCAATTTAAAAAAGACCGGTAATAATAAGATGTTAATTTATTCCTTTTTTTCTAACCTAATACAAAATTATTCGATTCCGAACGTTTTCGACTTTGAATTAAAAATATTTAATAATACCAGTCATCACAGTACCCATTGTTGTTAAAAAAAGGTTCGAAGGTGAAATTTCTTCAAAAAATACCACGAGATTCTTTGAAAACCCTTTAAAAAATATGGAGTCTCCTTAAAGTCCTTTAAATTTTTTTAATATACCTTACACTCTTAAAATTCTCTGAAATCCCTTCAAATTAGTAAAATCCCTTAAATATGATGTAATCCTGAGTAATCAAACCAAAATCGAATAAAATCCCGTAAAACATCTTTAAATCTGTAATATCTTTCAAAATTCCTTTAAAAAGAATAAATCTATGAAATCCCCTGAAATCCCACAAAATCTGAAAGAGCCATTTGAAATACCATGAAATTTATGATATTTCATCAAATTTCTTGAAATCTTTTGAAATACCCTGGAAGCTTTAAACGTCCTTGAAATCTTTGAAATCCGTTGAAATCACTAAAATCTATTAAAAATTCCTGAATTTCTCGAAATCCTCGATTTATATATAATAGCCAACAGCCATACCACGCTGAAAAAACCAGTTCTCGTCAGATCACTGAAGTTAAGCAGCGTTGGGCGCGGTTAGCACTTGGATGGGTGACCATTCGAGAAAACTGAGTGCTGTTGGCACATCGTGGGTGTGGTGAGCCCACACTTGTAGTTATTTACTACAAGTTATCAACCTAGAAACACTACCCGAATCGGGTAGTGTCACGCCTACCCCGAAAGGGAAATGGCTTAATGGTATACTACTCTGAAATCTTTGGTAAACTCTTCAATTTCAATAAATCACTTGAAATCTACATAAATTCCCTATAATCTTATGTAATCTTTTAATTTCTTTCGGAAACTCTCAAATATATCAAAATTCTTTTCTACAATCATAGTAAATTCTTTAAAATCTCATGAAATTCCTCGGTGTCTTCGAAAATACACTATATTCTTTAAAATCCTTTGAAATTTTAAAAGTTTCTTAAATCTTGAGAAATCCCTAAAAATATTTTGAAATCCCGTACAATATTTTGAAATCTTTGATATCTTTTAAAATTCCTTCAAAAATGTTTGAATCTTAGAAATTCTCTAACATTTCATAAAATCAAATGGAATCTTTGATACCTTTTTGAAGTCCCTTGAACTTTCTAAAATCTTAAAATTTCTTGGAATATTGTAAAATACCCTGAAATCTTACAAATCCTTTGAAATCCATTGAAATTTTTTAACTCTGTATAATCCTTGGAGATCCTATATAATCGTATTGGTTTAGCAAAATCCCTACAAATTTCTTGAAATACTTTGAAATCCCTTGGAATCTGTTCAAATCTTTGAAACATGAAAATTTTAGAAATTCCTTAAAATTTTTTGAAAACTTTGAAATCTCTAGAAATATTTTGAAATCTTCAAAATCTGGACGTTTTTTAAATTTTGATTTTCAGATTCGTAGCCCTGGGCAGAGACCCTCATAGCTTCGGTCGAGTGTCCGTCAATCCGTCCATCTGTCTGTTCGTCCGTCGTATTTTTTTCCTGGGAGGGAAACTGGTGGGAGGGGAAGTAGTACGCGGTAAGGGGAAGTAGTGAAAAGGAAAGGAAGTTGGGTTGAACAGGGCAGAGGAAAACGAGGAGGGAAACATTAGGAGAGGGGAGGGAAATAGGATGTGGAGGGAAGCGGAAGCAGTGAAAAGGAGAAGAAGGAAGAGAGGGGAGGGGAGAGCAAGGCGTGGAGGGAAATTAAGTAGAAGAGGGGAAGTAGAGGAGGAGAAGTACGGAGAGGATGGAATGGGAAAGGGAAGTGTGGGAGGGAGTTTGGAGGGGAGAGGGTTAGATGGTAGGATCGGGCAGCAGAGGATAGAAGAGGAGAGAGAGGCGGAGTGATAGGAGGAAGTATATTTGAATGGTTTAATTGACTAATTTTTAAGGTGAAGCATGTTATCTAAGTCAATCTAAGAAAGAAGTTCGAAAATATGTTCAAATGAAAAGTGTAGAAATAGTGACATCAGCGGGCAATTACGAGAAAATGCAGCATTTTCTTCAAAATACAGAGAAGATGTAGAATCGCTCACAAGAAGTGTAAAATAGTGTCAATACGAGTAGTTTGGTAATATCTGACAGTATATTTCTTCTTTGACTTCTCGGTAATTTGAAATTTGCGAAAGCTTTGGTGAGACAAGTGAATTTAATTTCAACACTTCTTCTTTCTATTTCTCCTCCTCTACCTTCCTCCACACCCTACTTCCCTCCTACTTCCACTCATTTTCACTACTTTCCCTTCCCTTCCTTATACTTCCCATACCCTTTTATTACACTATTGAATTGATAATTCTATTTAAATTTAAATTCCATCCGAATTCCACACTCCTTTTAAATCGGTGCTATGGCGCCAGCGTGTGAGCATAAATAAGCAAATACAAGAAGTTGGACCACTGGTCGCCGATTCGTCTGATCCATCTCTTCCTTCTGTTCCATTCTACTTGCACATGTCGTTCCAGGAACCGTTCCCTGGCGTCTTGACAAGAAAACAGGATAAGGAAAATTATTGCCGGATTTAAGTTCGACGTACCTCAGTATTCAGGGGTGTCTCAATCCAGCAATAAAACTCGTGACCACCACCGTGCAGCTGCACAATAAATTAAACAAGACAACAAATATGCAGAGCAGATTCGGACGACTTTTTTATACTCTAATCTATTATTCTCTGTAAACTGTAATTTATTCTTCCTCGAACAACCACAGAGTTAAGTTAATCCTATTTTGAAATGATAAGTTTCTACATTGAATGAAGAAGTAGAACTCGGAAAAGTATAAACTAAATAATTTTTTACAACTCAAGCAGCTGAATAAATGTATGCTACAAGCAGCTTACATCCTAAAGTGGAAAATCGAATTATCGGTATGCAGAGGATTGATTCATTCTGTGGATAACGTTTGAGGGAAATAGAAATTCTGAAATCTTCTTTTGCTGATGCACGTCTAAGGCGTTCTAAGCTTGGATTTGCATCAGCGTTGGCGACATTCGCCTATCGAAAGCAATAAATTGGAATACAGGTACGGTGGAACTCACATTCAAGAGGTGTTCTAGCCTGTCTATCAAGGCGACACTACTGATCTAAAGATATCCTTCTTAGGTGAATTCACTACCTTGTTGGATAATTGGAATATGTTACGCGATTCCTTCTCAATGTTTTCCTAACGACGAGGTGACAGTTTCGGAAAAGGTGTTTTTATCTTCCTTAAGAGAGAAGAGTTTCGCAAGAATGTATAATAGGGTGTGTCGAAAATAAATACTTCTGGAATTTGAAATGGCTACAACGCGGAAAAGTAGCGTATTGGGGCCCTAAAACAGTATAATTAATTTTGAATCGATCGACATGCAGCTTAGTTAGCCGCGTTCGAAAAAAAGGTTTCAAAAATTTATTTTTTGCAGAGTTTTTGATTTGTATTGCTTTTCAATTTTTTTTACATACCTGGAGGTCAAAAAAGTCTTCTCAATTTTTTTCAGACTTTAATCTATAATTTTCTGAGAGATAATTCCTATTTTATTTACCATTGTTTTCGAAAATTTTTTTAACACGTTTGCAAATAGGATTATTATTTGAGGTACATCAAAACTTTATAGTGACAAAAATGCATTAGAAAAAAAATCTATGAGACCCAGGAATCGAAATTGGCAATACAGCGAATTTCTAAAATTTTTATATTGGTATTTTGTGAACTTATCTTCATAACTTGTGGTTTAAACATTTTTGTGAACACGTGTGGGTTTTTTACACATATAAATATACTATAAAATAAATCCACAAGACGCCGGAATCGAAATTGGCAATACAGCGAATTTAAAAAAATTTTATTTTGGTATTTTATGAACTTTTCTTTGCAGCTTGTAGTTTAAACATTTTTCTGAGCATGTGTGGGCTTTTTAGACATAGAAATATACTAGAAAAATAATCCCCAAGATCCAGGAATCGAAATTGGCAATATAGCGGATTTTTAAATTCTTGATTTTGGTATTTTATGAACTTATATTTATAGCTTGTAGTTTAAACATTTTTCTGAGAATCTTTGGGTTTCTTAAAAATAGAAATAGACTAGAAAAAAAATTGACAAGACCCAGGAATCGAAATTGGAATGACAGCAAATTTTCTTAATTCAGAATTTTGTATCTAACAGAATTAATTGTTTTTATTTATAAGTTTAACATTTTTCGAAATTGGATGAAAAAAGAAAAAATTGGATGAAATTGCATGCACAAAGAACGATGCCTTCTTTCAGTTCGAAAGAGAATTGCATCTAAGGAAATCAGGTTCACAGGTAACTTTTTAAATTCAATAAACACCGATTCAGCATTTTTAAAAGTTGCTGTTTTCAATTAAGATTCCTGGATCTTGCCGACTTTTTCCTAGTGTATTTCTAGACTTAAAAATTCCACACAAGCTTGAAAAATGTACTATACCTATAAATAAAAAAAAAATAATTCTGTTAGATACAAAATTCCGAAATGAGAAAATTTGCTATCATTCTAATTTCGATTACTGGGCCTTGTAGATTTTTTTTCTAATGTATTTTTATGTTTAAAAAACCCACACATGCTCAGAAAAATGTTTAAACTACAAGTTATGAGGATAAGTTCACAAAATACCAAAATCAAAATTTGAAAAATTCGCTGTATTGCCAATTTCAATTCCTGGGTCTTGAGGATTTTTTTCTAATGCATTTTTGTCACTAAAAAGTTTTCATGTAGCTCAAATAATTCTCCTCCCATTTGCAAACGTGTTAAAAACAATTTCAGAAAACAATGGTAAATTAAGTAGGAATTATCTCTCAGAAAATGATAGATCAAAATCCGAAAAAATTGAGATGACTTTTGTGACCTCTAGGTATGTAAAAAAATTGAAACTCAAAAAAATATGAAAACTCTGCAAACAAGAAATTTTTGAAACCTTTTTTTCGAGCGCAGGTAACCAATCTGCATGTCGATCGATTCCAAATTAATTATTCTTTTTTAGGACCAGAATACGCTACTTTTCCGCGCTGTAACGATTTCGAATCCCATAAGTATTTATTTTCGACCCACCCTAATTTATAATATCAGGGTGGCCGCAAAACTTAATTTTTAAACATCCCTGACTTCTTCCTGATTTTTCATTTTCCCTGACCATTCGTATTTGAAGAAAAAAGTTCTAATCTTATCACATTTTTAACATTGAATTTAAAAGAATTCTATTCAAACAACTTCAAAGCAATTCAATTTAAATTTAAAAGAATGAAAATTGATTGGAAAAAATTTAAAAAATGCAATAGATTTCAGTACAATTAATGTAAATCCAGAAAAATGTTAAGAAAATGAGAAGAATTTAATTAAATTCACGAAAATACAAGGTGAATTAAAAAAAAAAGTTACGTGAATATAAAAAGATTCAAAAATATGAAAAAATTCATTGCATTCAGTGAGTTTGAATTGAATTTAGAAAAATTTCAGGAAATTTAAAAGAATTTGATGAAATACCTAAGAATTCAAGGTGAGTTTTGAAGACTCCAAGATGAATTAAACAAAAACTAAAAAAATCCACTGGATTGAGTATTTGAGGGGTTTTCAAAAAATTGCAATGAATTCAAAAAATTCAAGAGAATTTTAAAGAATTCTAAATAATTTAAAAGAATTCAAGATAAATTAATGATAATTCAGGGTAAGTTCCAAATGAATTTGAATGAATTCCAAAAAACATTTGAAATATTAAAATATTATCAAATGTCGTGAAATTTTATGAAATCTATTGCTATTTACTGAAATCCCAGAAGATTTATTAAAATAACTTGAGAGCATTTAAAATCTCATAAAATCATTACAATACTCGGAAATCTTATTAAATCACTTAAGATCTTTTAAAATATCCTAAAACCTTATAGTATCCGTAAAATCATTCCAGATCTTTCGAAATTCTAGAAAATTCTTTACAACCGCATTATTTTTTTTTAATTCCTTAAAATCATGAAAATCCTTGGAAATCCCTTCAAATTACAAAAGTAAATAAAAAATTCTTCGGACTCTTTTAAAATAAATCCTTTAAAATACTCAAATATTGGAAATCCCTTAAAATCTTTTGAAATCCCTTGAAAGTTTTGAAAATTCCCTGGAACTTTTTTAAATACACTTCAATATTTTAAATCCTTTGAAATCATATCAAATTACTGATATCAATTAACAATTCCTTTGAATATTCCAAAATTTCCTAAAATATTTCAAATCGTTTGGAAGCTCATAAAATTACTGAAATTCTCTTTGAATCTTTTAAAATACCCTAAAATATTTTAAATACTTTAAATTCTTTTAAAATCTCTTGGAATTTTGTGAAGTTATTGAAAATTTGTTGGTATTTTTCAATATACCCTAAAATATTTAAAACGTTTTGAAATTCCTTGCAACTTTTTAAAGCTCTTTAAAATTTCCTGAAGTTAAACAAAAATTTTGAAATCTTTAAAATTCTTAACAATATTTGTTAACATCTTCAAATATTTAAAAATATTTGAAATCTCAGGAAATCTCTCAATTCTTATAAATAAATTCTTTAAAATCCATTGAAATATTATAAAATTTTATTAAGTCACATGAAATCTTATGATATTTCCTGATACCTTGGAAATCTTATAAAATCTCCTGGAATCTTCTAATATGTCCTAAAATATTATAGTTCCTATACAATTGTTTCAAATTTTCCAAAATTTTAGGAAATTCTTTAGAAAAATATTTCAAATTCTGTACAATATTTTTAAAATGCTATCAAATTTAATGAAGCTCTTTCAAATTCCTTGGAAGTTTTAAAAATACCCTAAAATCTTTAAAAATCTTTGGAATACCTTCAAATTATTGAAATCTATCAAATATCTTGGAATCTTTTAAAATACCTCAATTTACTAAAGTGATCTTTTCATTTGAAAAGGAGACTATCGTGATTTCATCTAAAAAAAGTGTCTTAACAGTCACTTGAGAAGAAAAGTTACTAAGAGTGGATGTGTGGCAGCCTCGATTACGTTCGATAGTTATTTAAAGTGCGTCTTACAAAAAATTCCCTGACTTTTGCTATTTTTTTGTCAACATCTCTCGCTTTCACTAAATAACAAAAAGCTCTGAATTTTCCCTGATGTCCGGATTTCTTTCCCTAGTTTCCTGAACTATTTATTTTTGTATTTCAGGATGATTCTATTTAATTTATAAACTCAAGCCACCATTTCATAAGCTACTATTTTAATTATAGTACTTTAAAACCCGTCTAAGAGAAGTATACTTCAAAAGTGAAAAACATTTTTTTAATCACGCAAGTGTGGTTTTACAAATATTAACAATCTACTACATAAGTCAAGAGTCTATAAACGGAGAAATTGCAGAAAGTCCCTGGATTGTTGTTTGCGGTTTACCCTCGCATTAAGAGTGGGTGCGTTGACGATATTTTTTTTCGCAGAGCAAAGTGGGAAACTTTTTATATCACGCCTCGTCTATTTTGAGCAATCTAGATTCTAGTGGTACCACCCACACGGTTGTATCTCGATTACGACTCGGCGACGTGGTTTCACCCCGTAAAGCCATGGGCACTTAAAAAAAATCTAGACCACCCAGCGACCCTTTTCCTCGGTGCGTATAGGGGTTGCAATTCACGCTTCACTGCAGCATTGCACTACGTACCTACCTACCCACCCCTGGTTTAGAAGAGAACCTCCAAGGGCCTCGGGGGTGAAGGGTAACTTGGAAGGCTCACCGACGAGCCTAATGTGTGTTGGTTGGTCTCCTCCTAGATATGGATCGCACGATAGTGCAGTGGGGTTATTCTTAGGGTAGGGTAGGGATCGCAAAAGTGCGAAACACGTAAGCAAGGGGTTGCTAGGTAAGAGAATTCGCATGATCTAAGGGTATTTAAAAAGAATGAAGAAAAACAAAGGAACTTAAAATAAGCGTTAGATTTCTCACCCATGCTTGAACTACGGGGGGAGGTGTCACGTCAAATATAAAAAACAGATAAGTAAGATAAATTCTTGTAGAATATCAGATTTTATACAGATTTGAATATATTAGTCATAAGTGGCTCACTACTATTGTCTTTAATTTACTTTTCCTGTCATGTAAATGTGACAGATTATATTTAAGAAAAATTTTTAAATTACAGAATCGTTCCCCCGAAAATGTAATACAAATGTCAAAAATACAAAATGTCCCTATTCCCTTTCCGAAATAAATTGAAAACATGAATTCTTCCTTTCAGTTCAGAAACAAAAGACCATAAGAAAAATATTTAAAATAATCAATAAAAAATTTTTAATCTGAAAAGAACTTCTTTCTCCAATTCAGAAAGAAATAAAAACCAAAATTTCTTTCCTACCAACTCAATACAAATGTTAAGAATAAAAAAAATGTCCTTTCAAACCAGAAAAAATCAAAAATTAAAACTTAAGCTTTTGAAACTCGAAATCATTTCGAATCAAACTCATTAAAAACTGAATTATTTTATGTGATATTAAATGATAATGATCATTTTAATAACAGTTAAAGTCATTGGAAACGTTTTTCTTACTAAAAACTTTAAAAATTATAGTACTAACAGACTTATAATTCACCTGAACAAATGGTAGATGAGAAATACTGCTCCATACAACTATATGATTCTAATTTTTAATTTTTAATTATCAAAAGTTTGATAAATTTATAAATTGAAAATTATTCAGGTTTGAATGTTTTAATTTAATAATTTGAATGACATTTGTAAGGGATTTCTAAAAAGGTCACAATATTTTAAGAAATTCAAAGGGCATTTAAAGGATTCGAAATTTTTGTTGGGGATTTGCAAGGATTTCAGAAGGTTTCAAATTTTTAGAGCATTTTAAAAGATTCCAAAGAATTTCAGAAAATTTGAAAGATTTCAAGAGCTTTTCTCAGATTTCAAAAAGTTTAATCTGATTTAGGATAATTTTGAGAGATTGGAAAATTTCAAGGGATTTTAACAGGGTATCGAAGATATCAATCAACTTCAAGGGATTTTGTAAAATTTCAAAGAAATTCCATAGAGAACATTAGGGAGAAATATAAATGGAATGCAATTTTAAGGGACTTCTAGGGATCAGAAGGTATTTCTATGCATTTTATTGGATTTTAAGGGATCTTGGAAGATTTCAGAGATTCAAACATTTTTCAATGGAGACTTAAATATTTTTTAAGGCTGTTTAACAATAAAGTACATTTTCAAGGAATGTTATAATATTTAATGGATTCATAGGATTTCAAAAAAATCAGATTCCATATGATTATGAGCAATTTCAAGGGTTTTCAGGTGGCTTCATAAGATTTTGTAGGATTTTACGTGATTGCAGCGGATGTAAAAGATTCAATCATATTTGCAGAAATTTTAAAAGATATTACCGATTTCAAAATGACTTACGGGATTTTCCTGGATATTTTTGGGATTACTAGGGTTATCACAATGTATAGAAGATATTATTTCAAAGGAATTTTAAAGAATTTAAAATAGTATAAAGTTTTTTTAAGGCCGTGGCTACGGGTACCGAAATTTCGGTATAATTTCGGTACAAATAAGGGGAGCTGGAAAAGGGGCTAACCCCTTTTATATAGCTGGATTTCTTCGGTACGCGCAGATACTTCCTTTTTTTAATTCCAAAAAATTTAACAAGATTTCAAAATTTTTCAGGGTTTTCAAATAATTGCATACGATTTCAAAAGAAATTGAAAGATTCAATAAGATTAAAAGAAATTTCTATGGATTTTAAGGGATTAAAAAATACTAGAGAGTTTTCAAACGATTTCAGAGGGTTTCAAAAGATATCAAGGTTTTGATAGATTTGAGTTGATTTCAACAAATTAAAAATATTTCAAGGGTCTTTATCAGATTGTATGGGATTTTATAAGATTTCAAAGATTCGAACATTTTTCTAGTGAATTTTAAAAGGCATTCGAGCTTTCAAGATTTTTAAGTTTAAGGAGGTATCAAGGGGGCAAGCGATATCAAGAGATTTTTCGAGGGAGTTCTACGGATTTTAAGGTTTTTAAAAGGATTTTAAGGATTTTCCAAATATTCAAACTAATTTAAAAAGATTTTATCAGTTCGAAACATTTCAAGGGAGTTTCGAGGATTTTAAAGATGTCCAAACATTTCCAGGGATTTTAAGGAATTCCAAAGGATTTCAAGAGATTAAAAAAATGTCAAAGGATTTCAAATAATTTAGTAGGATTTGCAAAACTTTCAAGACATTTCCAGTGAACTTTGGAGAATAAAAGATTTGAAAGATTTCAAGGGATTTTAAGGAATTTCAAGGAATATCATAAGACTAAGGGATTTCAAAGATTTATAAAGAATTAATCATTCCTTTTTAGAGAACTGCAATGAATAAGCTTCGAGGGACTTACACGGATGTTAGGGATTTTGAAAGGATTTCAGATGATTTTTACGTTTTTCAAAGATTTCAAGACATTTCAAATAATTTTGCAGGATTTTCAAAGATTGCAAGGTGGCGAGGAGAGGGGAAGTAGGGGGAGTGAGGGGAATGATGAGGAGGGAAAGTAAAAGGAGAAGACGTGATAAGTGAGGATAGAGGAAGTATGGGGTGTAAAGGGTAGTGGTGGGAGGGAGAAGTAAGGAAGTATACGAAGGGGGGTGGGAGTAGGGGATAGGAAGTAGGGAAGTGGGAGGAGGGCGTATGTCGAGTGAGGGGAAGTGATCGGGAGGGCAAGTAGGGGAAGTGTGGGGATGGTACATAGGATAGGTGAGTGGAAGGGTGAAGAGGGGTAGTGGGCGGAGTAAGGGGAAGTGAGGAAAGGGGAATTATGGAATGGGAGGGGACGTTGGCGAAATAAGGGGGTGTAGGGGAGGAAAACGCATGGGCGGGATAGATTTGAACGACTTAATTAACATTTTAATAGGGTACGAAACCCTTTTTTGTAGAAGCGGCACCTACTTTGACTGGTTTTCAGTTCTTAATTTTATTTATTTTTTAAATAACATTCGAATTTGAAAGTCTGTATACCTCACGCGTGGGTATATGATTGCGGAAGCAATCAAAACCTCAGGAATGTGAAAGATGTGGAATGGAGACATAGATTTTTTCCCTCTTTGCCAATTACCTTGCTTGCTTACACGCATGTCGCTTCTAGAGTCGATTACCAATATCTCGCGTTTATTGATGCGTTAGTAACGTCCAAGAAACATTTATCAGCGAATTAAATCCTCTACCTTCTATGAAGTGAGTTTATGCTTCACTTGGTGTAACTATCGATAATCGCAATTCAAAAGTGACTTTGACAAGCGAACAAACGCGCATTATAAGCTCAGGAATTACGATTCTTTGATAGGCGAAAGCGTCTCGCTTGGTTACGAGAGTGTAAAAACAATAGTTTATATCAATCATACATTGATCGCTTCTACAGGCAATTTTTTTTTTGAATTGTATAATTCAGTACCAGATTTTAAATTAAAATCTTTAGTATGTTAACATTTCTATAAAGCAAAAACAAACGCACGTGGTTTAATGTTTTAATCAAGAGAGATGGTAAATAATATACTGTTTTTAACATTTTCCTACAAAACTATAATTTTAACGCTTTTGCTTTTTAACACTTTTGTTTTATTTTTAGAAATGAATTTTAATTTTCAAAGATTATATAAATTTTAGAAAAACTTTGAATTATTTCAAAAGATACAGAAGTTTTAGATGTTGAAAAAAGATTCCAAAACAATTTGAATCTTGAGAATATTTCAAAATTTCAATTTGAAAATTGATCCTTTTTATCAAAAATTTCGAAGTTTCTCGTCTTCCCGAAATTCGGAATGAGTAGTGAAATTTTTCTCATAAGCTTGGCTATTCGTCCCGAATTTTTGGGACCACTAGTCCATTCCCTTTACGTACTCACCCAATTTTTTTGGACTAGATGCAGCCGTAAAATTTAAACTATTTGTTTGATATTTCATGTATTTTGTTCAAAATTTGTCTTTATTGGTAGAAAATCAATCCTTTTAGCTGAAAATTCTTCTGGTTAATTAAATTCAACGGGTTTTTATTTAAAACTAAGATCTTTTTGGTTGGAGTATCAACTGTTATTGATTATTTGTCGAGAATTCATCTTTTTTTATTGAAAATTTTAGTAATTAGTTGACAGTTGAACTACTTTGTTAAAAAATGATTTTTTGGGTTGAAGGTTCATTATTTTAGTTAAAAAATTCACCTCTTCAGTTGCAAATATGTTGTTGAAAATTCGTTCCTTTTGTGGTTTAAAATTTAATTTTTGTTGTCGAAAATTCTACTATTTTGATGCAAATTCGTCTTTTTGGTTTGAAAACTCAACTAGGTTCAAAAGTGAACTTCTTTGTTGAAGATTCACTTGTTTGGTAAAAGATTCATCATTTTAGTTACATTACTTTAATTGAAATTAAATTCTCATTTTTCTTTCCTCTTTTTTATTTTTTTCCAAAGAAACAAATTTTTTTTTAGGAATTGCAATAGGAGCATCTTGTGGTGGTTGTCCAAATTTTATCGTTAGATTCTTGTTTTATTTTCAGGAATTCTATACATTACATTGCTTTAGTAGAAAATGTAACTACATTGTTAAAAAATTGGATATTTTGTTGCAAATTCATCTTTTATATGCACAAAATAATTCTTTTTGGCTGAAAATGTTTTGCTGATGATTAATCTATTTTGTTGAAAATTTTTTTTTCCATAAAGTCAACTGTTTTTTATTTTATATCAAATTCTTTTTTGATTGAAATATCAAGTATCACTTTTTTTCTTGAGATATGATCTTTTTTGTCGAAAATTAAACTACTTGTCTAAAAGTTGAACTACTTTGTTAGAAATTTATTCATTTTATTTTATCTGGTTAAAGATTCAAAAACATTTCTTGGAATTCCTGTGAAAATTTAAAAATGATTTTTCCGATTGAAAAATTAATTTGGAGGGACTATTAAAAAATTTGTATGAAAAATTTCAATAACTTTAAAAGGTAGTCAGAAGGTTTAGAAGTTTTTATAAGATTAATACACATTTTAAAATTTGATAAAATTCAAAATAAACTACAGATTGTTGAAGATTTGAATAAAAATTTATAAGCTTTTTAACAATTTTGAAAGGTTTCAAGAGAACATTTTTCTCAAGAATCCTGGGAAACATTATTATGATTTTTTTATTTTAAAAGATCTAATTGAAGCTCGAACTTAAGTGTTTACAAACTTTAAAGAATAAATACTTATTCAAAATTTGCATTTTCTTTTCAAAATAATTTTTATGCAGAAATTGAAAAACTGGTGATTATTTAAAAACTAATGTAAAGTGTGCAACTTTAATCCCTGAAATCTGGGGCAGATATCTCGATCTACGAACCAAGTTTTATGGATTGAAGCATGATTAAGGTGGGTGTGTATGCGCCGCATTTTTTATTTTAATGAGACCTCCCTCGTGACTCTCCTGCGCCACTTGTACAAACGCGTTCACGCACTTTTCGTCTTTGCATCCCTAGTTTTCTTCGTCTCTCCCTCAGCGAGTTTTCTTTTTATCTTACTGCAAGCTTTTGCAGCTGGAAGCCTACGTAGTCCGATGAAAATCCTACTTTTTCAACCCCTTATGCGTAAGGGGGGCCGTTATACCTGCCTGTCTACGCATATAAGTGCACGGAGCCGAGTATGTAGGAGCGAGAAAAAAAGGGGGTAGCTAGGCTACGAGATCGATGCACAGAGTGCACCGCCCTGGTGAGAGTGCAGTATTCCAACTCGCGCGAACAGTACGCATCTTTGCATGCACACATATGTGCACCCTCTTTCATTCCCGACAACCCTTTTTTACCTCGTGCGCACATCTCTTGTATTTGTCCGTCTCTTCTCCCACCTTATTTTCTTTCTTTCCAGATTAATGTAGGGAAATACAGTAAAAATTCTTGCAGATGTTTCTGTTCCTATTTACGTTTGATGTCTTATCTTTAAAATTTAATAATTACTAGCAATCAAGGGGCTAATTACTCAGATTATTGGTGCTCCCTAGATTGCAAGACCTCAAGATTGCATGAAATCGCCCAAAATTGCAACATTTTCCATGGATTATAGGAAATTCATTATAGAAAATCATTATATAGAAAACACTTATAGGATGATCAGCATTGAAATAGAAAATTACAAATATATTGAAGGAATTTATGCAAAAAAAAACTACAATGAAACGACTCCTTTTAGACAACTTATAGTCTCATATGAAAATACACAGAAATAGCGATTCTGCAAAAATAAATTTTACACAGAAAAAACTTGTGATTTCACTTGATAACTTTTAAATCTCTTAAACTTTAATTGAAACCTATAATTATGAAAATGATTTGGAATCTTTTGAAATCCCTGGATAATTTTTGAAATATTTTTGAATCCATTATGAGACGCCAGAAACGAAAGATTTTGGGCACTAATGGGCCCGAGTGGAGAGTTTTATATAATGACTTTGTGAAGCTCGTCGCCTGGGGTGCTTGCTCGAGAGGTTGATCAGGTTGATCATCAGTTTAAATAAAAAACACGGGAATTCTGGTTAATTTGGCCCCGCCCCCCGGCCAAAAATGAGTGAGTCACACTTACCCCGAAAGGGCTATGGATTAATGGTATAATAATAATAATAATAAAATCTTTGAAATCGGTTAAAATCTGTTGAAATCCATTAAATTTGTTAAATCCCCCAAAGTCTTAAAAATAATTATAGGTGATATAAATCTTAATCTCCCTTAAATATAAATTGAACTAAACTTATTCATTAGAGTTCTCTTTAAAAACCGTTTTAATCACTAGAAATCCTTAAAATCCGTTGAAATCTTTGACATCCATAGGAATCTCTTGAAATTTCATTTATTTTCTAAATTTCACTCGAAATCCCTTGAAATCTTCGGAAATCCTACACAATTTTTTGAAATCCCTTGACATTTTTATATCTCTTGAAATTTTGTAGAATCCCTTGAAATCCCTTGAAATATTTGGAAAACTTTAAAATTCATTTCAAATATTACAAATCATTTCAAATCCCTTGAATATAATTCAAATCAAATTCATTCATTGATGTTCTCTTAAAAAAACCCGTTCAAATCCATAGAAATCTTTAAAATCCCTTGAAATCCTTGGCGATTTAATAAAATTTTTGAATCTTGTGAAATACTTTATAATCCCTTGAAATCTGTGAAGTCGCTAGGAATGCCTTGAAATTTGATTTATTTTGCAAAGATCACTAGAAATACTCTGAAATATTTGAAAATCGTACAAAATTCTTTTAAATCTCGTGATATTTTGTAGATCTCTTGAAATCCTTTAGCATCCTTTCAAATCCCTTGCAATCTTTGAAAAACCTACAAATCAATTTAAAGAAGTATAAATCATTTGAAAGCTCTGAAATATAATTTAAATTAAACTTATTAATTAAAGTTCTCTTTAAAAACCGATCAAATACGTAAAATTTCAAAAATTCCTTGAAATCTTTGAAGATTTAATAAAAGTCTTGAAAATTGTGAAATTCCTGAAAATTCTTTAAAATACCTTGACATCTTTGGAATCAGTAGGAATTCCTTAAAATTTGATTTATTTTCTAAAGTTGACGAGAAATCGCTTCATATCTTGGGAAATCCTACATAATTCTTTGACATTCCTTAAAAATTTTATATCTCTGGAAATTCTTTAGAATCCTTTAAAATACCTTGAAATCTTTGTGAAACGTAGAAGTCCATTAAAAAAAGTATGGATTATTTGAAAGCCCATGAATATAAATCAAATCAAAGTTATTCATTAAAGTTCTCTTTAAAAAAAACCGTTCAAATCCCTAGAAACCTCTGAAATATCTCGAAATCCTTGGGTATTTATTAAAATCCTTGAATCTGGTTAAATTTAATAAAATCCCTGAATCTTGTGAAATTCTTCAAAATACCTTGAAATCTTTGAAATCGCTTGAAATCCCTTGAAATTTCATTTATTTTCCAAATTTCACTAGGAATCTTTCGAAATCTTTGGAAATCCTATTAAATTCTTTGAAGTCCCTTGAAATTTTTGATAACTCTTGAAATCCTTTAGAATCCCATGAAATCTTTGAAAAACGTAAAAATCCATTCAAAAAAGTATGAATTATTTGAAAGCCCATGAATATAATTCAAATTAAAGTTATTCATTAAAGTTTTATTTAAAAAATCTGTGTAAATCCCTAGAAATTTGAAATCCCTTGTAATACTTGGAGATTTATTAAAATCCTTGCATATGGTGAAACTGAATAAAATCCTTGCATTTTGTGAATTTCCTCAAAATTCCTTAAGATCCCTTGAAATTCTTGAAATCGCTAGAAATCCATTGCAATTTCATTTATTTTCCAAAGTTCCCTAGAAATCTCTTAAAATTTTTGGAAATACTATGAAATTCTTTGAAGTCCCTTGAAGTTTTTGATATCTCTCGAAATCCTTAAGAATCCCTTAAAATCCCTTGAAATATCTGGAAAACGTGAAAATCCATTTAAAAGAATAAATCATTTGAAAGCGCTTGACTCTAATTTAAACTAGACTTAAGATTAAGATTCAAATTCTCTAAAAAAACCCGTTTAGATCCCTAGAAATCTTTGAAATGCTTCAATTTTGTGAGATTTCTTGAGCTACTTCAAAACCCTTCAAATATTTGCAATTGCTATCAATCTATTCAATTAAATACAAATTATTTTCTAAAGTTCACTAGAAATATCACACAAAACGCCCAAGTATCAAGTTGAGCTAGAAAATCGCTAGAAGATTTTTCTTTTCAAAGAAAGATGAATTATCAACAAAATACATGAATGTTCAACCAAGGACTTGAATTTTCAACTAAAAAAGGTACAATTTCAACCGAAAATGAAAAAAAAGATGAATCATTAATGAAGAAAAATAAATTTTCGACAATGTAGTTCTACTTTTCTCCAAGTAGATGCCTTTATGGCCAAAAAGTTAATTTTGTAACCAAGAAGATTAATTTTCCACAAGGGGAGGGGTTAGTCAAAAACACTAAAAATAGCATGACGTAATATGTAGACATTGTAGATGCTTTATTTGATTCAGAAAATATTTTTATTCTGTTTACTAACCCTAATGAATTTTTCTGTAGGGGAAGAAGTGATCGATGAGGAATCTGTTGTAGAACCGGAAGATATGCGAGGAAGTAAATTTGTGCGTCGAAGCGGCATACCTTTGATTTCCGGGTGAGTTTCAATCGAGTGAAATTACACGTAATTATGTGCGCACATGCTTAAATATGTAAGATTAAAAGGAATCCAGCGAACGGCAGGTTCGTTGGCTCAGATCGAAGCATAATTACGCACGCATGCGAGTGTCACATTAGGGTAACGGACTAAAGCAGCGTTCAGTTAATATTAATTAAAATGGCAAGGGGAAAGTACGTAGATAATTATGTGACTACTTGCACCCTGTCAACAGTTATACTTCCACCGTCTAATCGACTCATAAACTTCGTCACCAGGTTCTTGTTTAAGCTTCGTATCCTCGCGAGAATTTACGCCCTTTCGTGACAAATTACAATGTGCAAGTCTAGTTTCATTCCAATTCCCAACGAGAACGAGGGGTTAATTACTCGGATGTTTGGTGTAGAATAGGTTTCAATATTGCAAGATTGCACGAGATTGGAAGAGGCAGAAGAGTCCATGGATGATAGCAAATTCATTATTGAAAATCATGATTCAGAAAACAATTATAGGGTAAGGGAAACCTCCCTACAGTGGATAATGTAACCTACAGTGAATAATCATTTATCCTGTGTAGAAATTTTGCTATGGTCCAGACCGAGCCCAGACCAGGCCAAATCTGGCCCAGATCTGGAAAACGGACCTGAGCACGATCGCTGATGAAACACACGGCCCGATCTGAGCCAGATCTGACGCCCGATCTGGCCACCCGATCGGTATCAAAAATTAACACAAAAACAAACTCAGTACACTTTTTAGTCTTTTTGACTTCGTTATTTACAATGTCCGCCCCAGTCCTTGGCGGATATTTCTTAAAAATAATTATAATTTTGAGTCGAAACGGGTAATTCGCAGAAAGAATTAAAATTCTAGACTAGAACAAGGAATTTTTCATAAGAATATTAATTCTGAGCTAAAACTGGACATTTTCGAAGAGAATTAACATTCTGAATTGGAAGAGGGAATTTTTCTAAAAATGGACTAGAACGGGGAATTTTTAAAAAGAATTCTAATGAATGAAATAAAATTTTGAGGTTATGTCGAAGAAAACTGAATTTCTGATACTTACAATCCTGAATATTCATAAGTTCTTTTTTTGTTCAAATATCAACTATCACATTTTTCGTTGAGAATTTATATTTTTTGGTTGAATAATCAACCATTTGGTTGAAAGTTCAACTTCTTTGTTGAAAATTCTTTTTTTTAATAAAATATTCATCATTTTACGTAATTAAAAATTAGTATAAATGATATTTTTTAGTTTAAAAAATGTTACTTGTTGAAAATTCATCTTTTCTACTGAAAATTTTATGATTTGTTTGAAAATCTAATTATTTTTATTAGAAAAAAATTTTTTAATTGAAAATTAATTTTGTTACTTGACATTTGTGTTCCATTTTTGACTGAAAATTAGTTTTTTGTTTAAATTTCACTTCTTTTTTCATTTAAAATCAAAATATCAAATATTTTTCATTCGTCAATTTTTACAAGAAAACTGTACAGTTAAATTTTCATTGGAAAAAATTAATTTTCAATAAAAACGAATTTTCTAAAAAAAGTTGAATTTTTATCGAAAATTAATAATCTTTAACAAAAAAAACTTATTAAAGAAATTAGTTGAACTTTAAACCAAAGAGTTGAATTTTCAACAAGTTTAGATTCAAATAAAAAACAATCGAATTTAACCAAAAAATACGACTTTTCGAAAAATTACTTTAGTCCTCCACAAAAACAGATTGATTTTCGAAGAGTTACATTTTGAACCAAAAAATTTGAATAGTTAAATCTTCAGTTTAAACAAATAAATTTTCAAGCAAAGGAATTATCACTCAACTAAAATAATTCATCTTTACCTGAAATATTGAATCTTTAACTACAATAATGAGTCTGTAACTGAAAATTCTTCGATTTTCGAGCCAAAATTATGAATTTTCTACAAAACAGTTGAATTCCCAAACCTCAAATTTAAATTTTCTACAAGAAAGTTAATTTTTAACCGTAGCAGATTAGTTTTGAACTAAAGAGTTGCATTTTGAACCAAAGAGGATGAAATTCTAACAAAAAGAAATGATTTTCAAACCAGAAAAAAAGTGTTCAACACAAAGAACATTTTTTGTTCAAGAAAGAAAAGAAATTCAATTAAATTGTTGAGTTTTCAAGCCAAGAGGACGAATTTTTAACAAAGCAGTTTAATTTTGAACTAAAAAGGATGGATTTTCAATCCAAAGTGATTAATTTTTAATAAAATTGTCGAATTATCAGCAAAATAAATAACCTTCTTCACCAAAACAGATACATTTATAACAAAACATAACCGAAAAAATTTAACTTTTATTCAAAAATATTCTTACATTCTTATTGCGTTCTGTTAAGTCACTTCGCATTTAAGTGGAAAAACGAGAAAAAGGGAAAAGACTGTGAAGCCTGTGATAAATAAGTAGGAATTTTGATAATTAAATACTAAAATATTATAGTTTAAATAAACATTTTAGGCTAATTTCATCAAGGTTCTACGTTGATTTAATTAACAGAATTTATATCACTGGGTACTATGAATATTATAAGGTAATCTGTTTAACCATGTAATATAGCAGAGAAAAATCGTTACCCCCCCCCCCCCCTCTAATCATCCAAAAGACTTCACGTAAATGTACAACCCCTATTCATATAATTATGAAGTTACACTTGTCAAAAAGAATATAAATAGACAATCTTTGTTATTTGGATAATGCGCATGCGTGCAGAAAAAAATACTAATTGAATCAGTGTATATTCACTAAGTGTCATTAACTCAATTCTAGCTACAGCAATTAGCAGAATTCAACAGAAAATTAGTCAAATTTCACTAATTCAAATTCAGAGAGTGCCTTCGAAAAAACGTCGGTTATTTATTCGAATCACATTCTCGGAATTTATAAGTAAAATTTCACCATTTTTCTATCGTATTCTTCAATTTTAATTACGCCCGATTGGTTCTAACTGCGGAACGCAATCGGAATGTTATCCGCTTCACACGTACAAAATACACACAAAGACTTGTTTTTTGTGTATGTGGAGTATTTTAAAGTCTGCAAGTTTGCGTGAGGGAAGAATATAAGAGTAATAAACTGCTTGATTATGCTAATCAGTGCTTCGATAAATAGCAGAAGAGACTCATTTTTGAAAATAACGTGTTTTCGGTCCGTTTTTAATTTACGATCACCTTCATCTTGGCGTACTTTCGTATTTTCGCTTCATTTCTTGCCGATTGGAGACTTATAAAATTATTAAAAGGTGTTTTATTTATCATCCAATATATTTATTATGCGATGGGATTATTGATGTTATTTGATATATGAATTCTTTTGTGGCATGAGTGTAATCAAAGCAATTTATTTGTTTATTTATTGGTATCATTGTCATTATGAACATCATAATAGTTTGAAATTTATTTATCTCTTTTTAAAAGGTTAAAAATGTTCCGACTTCAGGTTTAGTATGAAGGAAGGAAAAATCCCTCTTTCTCGCGTTGAATACACTTCAAATTTCAATCAGTTAAATCTTGACTGATTAAATTATTTAAGCATGCTTTTACTGAAAAATCAATCAATTACTAATTGATTTTTTTTGTTACTAATTAAACAGTCGTTTAAACAAAAAAATCAGTCAATATTGCAGACTGAATCAAAAAGTCATTTGAAATTACTGATTTTGAATCAATTCAACTAACTGCTTTGACTGTTTTACTAAAATAGCAAAATTATTTCTAAATTGTCTTTATTCAATTCCTACATTTAATCATTCATTTTCAAAAAAACATAAATGACTGATTGGACGGATTAGGTCAATCCAAAATACTGATTTAATCAGTTAAAGTTACTGGTTATAAAATTAAAAATGGCTGATTAAATTAGTGAACGTCACTGATTACGGTTGAACTGCTTTCTTAAAAATTAAATTTCTCAATTGAAAATTTAGCTGTTCCATTTTTGGTTGAAAATTGACCTTTTTTAGTTGGAAATTTAACTATTTGTTTGATAATTCAACTATTTTGTCGAAAATTCATCTTTTTATTTTGAATTTCTCTGTTTTTCAATTAAAATTAAAATATTTTTTGTTTCACATTAGGGTTTATTTTATATCTTTCTTGATTCAAAATTCAACTATCTGGTTGGAACTACATGTATTTTGTTTAAATTTCGTCATTTTACTTGGAAATTCCTCTCTTTAGATGAAAATTCAATTATTTTGTTAAAAATTTTTTTTTTTTTTCAATATAATTTTTTTGATAGAAAATGCACCTATTCCATTTTCGGTTATAAATTTGTATTTTCTGGTGAAAATTAAGCTTCCTGACTGTGAATTCTTCTGTTTTAAATTCAACTATTTGGTTAAAAACTGAACTACTTGGTCCAAAATTCATTGTTTTGGTTATTGATTCATCATTTTAGTTGAATCTATTTGTCTGAAAATTTCACTATTTTGTGGAAAATTAATCTTTTTTAGTTGAACATTTTTTTTGGTTGAAAATTAATTTTGTTGATTGAAAATTCAACTGTTCCACTTTCGGTTGAAATCCGTCTTTTGTGGTAGGAAATTATTCTTCTTGGCAGACATTTTTTTTAATCCAACTACTTGACTGAAAATTAAACAGATTTGTTAAACCTTCACTTTTTTGGTTAAAGATTCATCATTTTAGTTCAAAATTCATCTCTTTGGTTGAAAATTGAACTATTTTGTTGAAAATTTGTGTTTTTTAGTTAAAAATTCGTTTTTTTAGTACGAAATTAAACTTCTTGTCTGAAAATTAATTGTTTTTAATTCAAATAATTGGTTGGAAGTTGCGCTACTTTGCTAAAAATTCATTTTTTGGTATGATCATTCATTTCCTATAATCGAAGATTCACTCATTTGATTGAAGATATAACTATTTTGTTGAAATTCAACCTTGGTTCAGAGCTCAACTGCTTTGTCAAAAATTCATTTTTTTGGTTTGAATATTCATCATCTTAATTCAAGATTTACTTCTTTGATTGGAGATGTAAATATTTGGTTGAAAATTAATCTTTCTTAGTTGAAAATTAATTTTCCTAACTGAAAATTCAAAGATTCCTTTTACGTTAAAAATTCGTCTTTTTTGATTTTGTTAACTACTTGGATCAGTGTTCAAATGCTTTGTTAAAAATTCATTTTTGTTTGTTTGAATATTCATCATCTTAATTCAAGATTTACTTGCTTGATTGGAGATGTAAATATTTTGTTGAAAATTAATCTTTCTCAGTTGAAAATTAATTTTCCTAACTGAAAATTCAAAGATTCCTTTTACGCTAAAAATCCGTCTTTTTTGCTTTTGTTAACTACTTGGTTCAGTGTTCAAATGCTTTGTTAACCATTCATTTTTTTGATTTGAATATTCATCATTTCAATTCAAGATTTACTTGTTCGATTGGAGATGTAACTATTTTGTTGAAAATTAATCTTTTTAAGTTGAAAAGTAAATTTGTTATCTGAAAATTCAACTATTCCATTCACATTGAAAATTCGTATTTTTTGCGTTTGTTAACTACTTAGTTCAGAGTTCAACAGCTTTGTTCAAAATTAAATTTTGGGCTTGAAAATTCATAATTTTAGTTGAAAACTCATCCCTTTGATTAAAACCGCGTTTTTCTTATTAGAAAATTAATTTTGTTTATTGAAAATTAAGCTATTCCATTTTTGGTTAAAAACTCGTTTTTCTTGGTAGGAAATTGATCTTCTTGGCTGAAAATTAAATTTTTTTTTAATTTAACTACTTCTTTGAACGTTGAACTGGTTTGTTAAAAACTAATTCTTGTTAATGATTCATCATTTTTCAAGTCACTTTTAACTGATTTGTCAGTCGTCGAATTCGCATTATTTGAATCAGTCCAAATTGTCTTCGAATGATGTACTTTTGACAAATTCAAATGTAGAGCGCGGTAAGGAAATTGTCAATCCGGAAACGGAAGCTGGGCTCTATCTCTAAAAGTACAATTCTCATGCTCGTAATCGTGATATGTGTTTTTTTTTCTATGCCTGCGGTTCGTCCGTGTCTAAATGCATGAGACCACCAAGGATGGGCGACCACATGGCTGAGCATTCTATACGTAAACAACAAATTCATATGCTTAGAGGGCGTATTCACCATGCTCTAGTTCCTATTGACTCTTCATTTCGTTATCAAGTATGGAAAGTACATTCACTTTCTAATAAGATTATATAATCTTATCTAATTTTACGGCTCATTTATTCTGATAATAGGAAGTAGATTAAAATGTCACAGGCAAGTCGAAAAAAGCAAATGACTACATTTTTTTATATATTTAAAAAAAAGTAGAAAACAAACAAGAAAGCTACGTGCGCGAATATTACTTTTTTGTCTCACGCAATTTTTAAATTGAAATATTATATCAATATAAATACAAAATTTTTGTATTTCATATTATCTGTTATGTAAAACAATGGAAAAACAAGAACCATATTTTTTATAATTGAAGTTCACTTTTTGATGAAATTTATATTTATTTTTTTTTCAAAAATCATACTTTCCCGCTCTTCTACAGCTATTTCAAAAATTTCAAAAATGAAGGTTCTGCAATTTTTTACCATAAAATTTACCAGTTAAATGAATTCAAATATTTTAAAATTTCAAAGAATTCGAACTAAATGAATAAATTATACTAAAATATTATTTTTTTCTTAACAATTTGACGGATAAGTATTTAACAATTGGAGATGTAATCAAAATCAATCAATGTTGTGCTAATACTACAAATTTTCCCTTTTTTCTGCTAAATAGTGTTATATGTTTGAGAAACAAATAAAATATTTCCGTTGTATTTTTGTACAAAGATACAGATTTCCGACGAATAACACTGACATAACCTAAGGTTGTTCAAATTCTAAGTTTCAATTTTGAAGTCAAATGATTTTTATTTAAAGTAACCGATTTCCAGTGAAAAAACTAACAACCCCTATTATTGTTCAAATATTGTGAATAAGCATTGAAATATAATATAATTTAAGATTGTGAATCATTTTTTCAAAACGCGAGCATAACCTACAATTGTTCAAAAAAGTGTTATGTTCTTCAAAATCGAATTATTTTTATTAAGATAAAAGTTTTCCTAATAAAATTCCAACAAAATAAAAAATAAAATTGTACACAAATTTTGAATTTAATGACCTTATGCTAATCTAAAAAATCTTATGACATTTTTAATTTAAAATACAAATTTGTGACGAAAATCATTAACCTAATGTTATAAAAAATTAGCCTAAATTGCAAATCTTCTTTGAAATTTAATGATTTTTGTTTGAAATGACCGATTTCCGGCGAAAAAGTTAACATAACCGGTTCTAAACTTTTTTATTTTCTTAGAAATCCAATGATTTTTTATCAAAGGTACCAATATCCAATACAAGATGCCAACAAAACCAAAAAAACTTGTACAAAAGTTTTAAATTTAATGACTAAATGATAATCTGAAAAATCTTATGATTTTTAAAATTAAAATAACAATTTTTGATGAATCAAAAAACACTAACATAACATAAAAAAATTGGTCCAAATTGTAAATCTGCTTTGAAGTATAATTATTTTTTACTCAAAATATAACCTAAAAATTGCTAAAAAGTTATGAATCTTCTTTAAAATCTTTGAAATATAATTTAAAAAAATTAAAAATAGCAATTTTTGAGAAAAAAATTAAAATATCCGAAATTCTTAAAAGATTCTAATCTTGTTCAAATTATAACAATTTTTGTTTTAAAATACCAATTGTTGGTATAAAACAACAGCGTGCCATAAAATTGTTTAAAACTTATGAACCTTCTTTGAAATCTAATGAGTTTTTCACAAAAATTTCAAAATCCGTCAAAAAACACTAACACAATCCGAAATTGTTCAAGCTTGAAAATTTTAATATTTTAAGCAAAAATAATTGGATTTAATTCTAATAATTTTTGTTTAAAAATACTTGTTTCTGGTATAAAACGCTGAGATAACATAAAATTATTAAAAATTTATCAACCTTCAAAATGTACCTATTTTTATTTAAAAATGATATTTTAATAAGAAAATATTGATTTAATAATATAAATTAAAAAAATTTCTATAAGATGAATTAGTACATATATTTTGTTATGTATATTATATTACATAACAATTATTTCATTATTAATAATTTCATTCAATATTAATAATATGAAATATTTCAATATATAAATAAAATGTAATAAAAATATCTTTACAACAAAACCGAAAAACGTAAATTGTTGAATTTTTTTCACTTTGAAATCTAATCATTTCTTATTAAAATTACCCATTTCCGATGTAACACGCTAAAATAACTGAAAATTGTTGAAAATTGGGAACCTTTATGATGGGTTTTATCTGGGGAAGAGTATTTAAAAAGCACCAGTGTTTCTCAATTCGCATAAGGTTTTCTATAACTTTTTTTAGATTTAATTTTCAAAATTTCAAATTTAATCTATGAAAAAAATCAGTATTATAGTTTAAAAATAACAACCAAAAGATATGAATCCCTAAATTTAAAGCAGACGCATTCCAATTTTCAATAGCATCCGCACATGTAAGGTGAAGATTCTTAATGAAAATTAATGCACTGAATGTTTATTACAGCACCGACATGCAAACTGGGATTCTCGAGAATTACAGAGAGAGATTCTTGATTTTTTTTAAGGAAGAAAAAAGGAGGCCGTCCAGGTGTGCTGATTTAAATCAGATATTAGGGGCAACATAGTATCGTTAATTATTGTCACGCGTGGAACGTAAGTACGCGTGTCCGTAATTAGGTGGTCCGCTGATATCGATCGTGTCACTCTCGATACGAGCGAGCTCTGCCAAGTCAAATCGACAAGAACGATCAGTAAGATCTTCGCAATCGATTGGTTCTACCGACACTTCCTCTCGATCTCCACTCGGACGTACAAGGTCATCATATAGAAAAAATATAATTTTATTATCAAACAAAAAAACAGCGTTAAAAATATTAACAAATTATATACTAATTTCTACAAAAAATGCGAAAAATTAAAACTATCTATTCGAACGAAGAATTGTCGAATATAACAGGGTGGCCGAAAAACGTCATTTTGAAAATTCCCTGATTTTTCGTTGACTAATTTTTCATTTTCCCTGATCAGTAATAATTACAGGTCAAAATGATGATCTTCTAACATTTTTAAATGTATCTCAATGTATACATTTTTAGGGTTTCGAGCCGTAGGGGAAGTGAGGGAAGTGTTGGGAAATAAGAGGATGGAAGGTAAGGAAAAGAAGAGGAAATCAGGGGAGGGGGTGTAGGAAAAGTAGGGGAAATGTCGGGAAAAGTAAAGTTAAATGAAGGGAGGGAAGTAGGAGAAATTAGGGAGGAGAAGTTAGGAAAAAGGAGGGGAGGATAAAAAGAGGCCGTGAGGGGAAATAGAGGGAGGACAAGTAGGAGAAGTGGTGGGGAAAGAGGGGAGGGGACTGGGTGATGTGGGGGAGGGAATTATAGGATAAGAGGAGAATGTACGGAGAGTAGGGGAGGGAAAGTACGGAAGAGGAAGGCTTGGACAATCCTTTGAAATTATTTAAATCTTTTAAATGTTTTTCGAAATCTTTTAAAATACCCTAAAAGATTTCAAAAGAATTAAGAAAAATCAGAAATAGGTATAGAGCTGATATCAATAGTTGTTAACCCATGGGTTAATTTATTGAAGAAAGCGACTAAAGTGATATTTTTTTTTTAAGAGTGACTAACTGACTATAGTGACTTTATCTCAAAGATGTGACTAACAAGTGATTTCAGTTACTTAAAGTGCTTCTTACAAAAATTCTCTGCTTTTGCCATTTTTTTAAAAATCCTTGACTTTTCCATGCATGTCTTCTCTAACCTTCGGTCACCTTTCACTGATAAAGGTTATTTTAATTTTAATTGATTTACTTAAAGATGATTTGATGTACATTTAATTTCGGGGGTAATTTACCCCTTCTGTTGAGTCATCTTTAAGACACATGTTTCTGAGCAAAAATCTACGGAAGATAGATTTCAACCTTCGGCCTTCGCGAATCCATCGATCAAAGATTGAAAGGGGTCGAAAAGCAACCGGAAAATGGCAGCATGGGAGCGAAAATCGAACACCATTAATTTTGCTAATGGATGGGAGTGTGTGCTTCTGCCTTCCTTCCATAGCATCCCACGCAACGTCATCGAGAGCGAGAGTTCTAACCGAGTGTGGGCTTACACGAGTGTATTATTGAATGTACATATATATATATATATTGTAAAATCGATGAAAGAAAATTACAATGCAATTTATACACCAATTGTTAACAGAATGACGGAAACGTTCATTGCGCAGAAACTGACAAATTAATCAATCCCACGAATCTCTGGTTGGAAAAATTAAATAATTTTTTTCTACTAGAATATTTCGTTTTAAAATTATTAGATGATTTTTTGTGCCCCTCGTGAAGTTTAGCTCGGTTGTTGAAAAATCTGTAAGAATGTTAATGGATATATGGGAGTTTTCTGCTCATGTATCTAAATTTAAATGTAGTGTGTCCATTAAATTTCAATTTATAAAATGGTATATTTCACGCGTAATTTCACTTTGATAACATTTTTTGGACTTTGTAGGTGAATGAATAGACTTAAAAGCTTTTTTATATGTAAAAATTGAATTGGTTTTTAGATTGCTGAGAATTTTGTCTTAAATTAACTTTTCAGCTGCAAAAGGTTGCAGGAAGATGAAAAGAAAACTTGCTGAGGGAGTGCGTGAAAGCGTTTGTGGGAGCGGTGAGCAGGGAAAAATTAGATTCTTAGTTTGAATATATTTTTCCAATGAAATGATTGACCTCAAAATAAGAAGCGGAATTAAAAACATCATAAAATTGTGAAATAGGTGAAAAGCCTTTCAAAAAAAGATAATAATAACTGAGATCATGACCATATCACACGAAAATTTTGCGGTACCTCACATCAGTCTTGCAATATAAATTATTATAAAGACTCACATGTAATTCCTCTTCGTATAATGTTCTAGAAGATACAAAATGACGAAGATGATCTATATAAATGTGACAATAGATTGCAAGATTCCAAAAGATTGCACATATGTATGTGACTGAAAAATATTGTATGAGATTGCAAAAGATTCCATGGAATTGCAAACGATTGCAGAAAATTTTATGGAGATTGCATGGGCCTTAAAAAAATATCACAGGAAAATAAAAACTCATAATCTCATATGAAAGTAGACAAAAATAGCGATTCTGCACGAGCAAATTTTACAAAGCAAAAATATGTAAACTCCCGTGATACGTATTAAATCGCTTTGAATTTCATTGAAACCCATGAAAATCGTAAGAAATCGCTTGAAATCCCTTGATACCTTTAGAAGTATTTTTAAATCCATTAAAACCTTTGAATCTCTTCAAATCCTTAGAAATCCATTAAAATCTTTCAATCCATTTTGAATTTGTTTGCAATCCGTTAAAATCCCTTGAAATTTGTAAAATCCCATGAAATCTTTGAAATACTTGGAAGACTTATAAAATCCCTTTATATATACCATTAAACCATTTCCCTTTCAGGGTAGGCGTGACACTACTCGATTCGGGTAGTGTTTCTAGGTTTTTCTTGTAGTTATAAATAACTACAAGTGTGGGCTCACCACACCCACGATGTGCCAACAGCACTCATGCCAGTATTCTTGAATGGTCACCCATCCAAGTACTAACCGCGTCCAACGCTGCTTAACTTCAGTGATCTGACGAGAACTGGGGTTTTCAGCGTGGTATGGCCGTAATCTTGTGAAATTCTTTGAAATTCCTTAAAATCTTCGGAAATCCTACGAAATAATTATACATCCTTTGAATTTTTTTAACCTCTTGAAATTCTGTGAAACCTTTTAAAATAACTTAAAATCTTCAAAAAAATGAATTCCTTAAAGTTCTCTAAAAGTTCGTTAAAATACCTTAAAGTCTTTTGAAATCATAAAAATCCATTAAAATAAATATAAATCATTTGAAATGCTTTTGATGTAAATCAAATTGAAATTAATTAATAAAGTTCTCTAAAAACCCCGTTAAAATCCATAGAAATCTTCGAAATCCCTTCAAATCCTTATAGGCATTTCATGAAATCCTTTAAATCTGTTGAAATTCCTTGCGAGTGGAAATACGATAATACCATAAAATACCTTACAATTTTTGAAATCTCGAGGAATCCCTTGAAATTTAGTTTAATTTAATTTATTTTCCAAAGTTCTCTAGAAACCCTTTAAATTTTTCAAAATTCTACAAAAATCTCAGTAATCACGTGAATTTTGTTGAATCTCCTGAAATCTTTAAAAATCGTAACAAAATCAGTAAAATCATTAGCAATTATTTATAATCCTTTGAATTTAAATTAAATTAAACTTATTCACTAAAGTTCTGTGAAAAAAATCTTCTAATTCCTAGAAATCTTTGAATTCCCTTGAAATCCTTGGACAATCAAGAAGATCCTTCAAATCTGGTGAAATTCCTCAAAAGAATTAAAAATCCCTTTCAATCTTTGGAGTCATTAGAAATTTCTTTAAATTTTATTTCATTTCATGTATTGTCCAAAGAATCCCTTAAAATTCTCGAAAATGGTAGGAAATATTTGAAATCCTCTAAAATTCTTTGAAATATTTCGAAATCTTACGAAATTCCTTGAAATCCATGGAAATGTTTGTTAACCTCTTGAAACCCGATGAAATCCTTTGAAATTAGTTAAAATGTTTGGAAATCACACAAGATCCGTTTAAAAACATTTAAATTCGTGCAAGTCCATTGATATACGTTGAAATCTTTTAAAGTCACGTGATATGTTTTAACTCTCTTGGAATCCTGTAAAAGTCCTTGATATCTGCGAAATACTGTAGAATCCCTCAATATAATTTAAAATCGTACGTTAAATAAATAAATAAATCATTCATTTGTAGTTTTTATATTTTTTGCATCAATTATTTAATTATTTCAACATTATTTATGTCTATACTAATTATCTATAATTTTTCTAGAATTGTGTGAGTTATGCTTTTTTCGTGAGGGGGGATTACTCGTGATTGGAATTGTTTGCATGCGACTGAATTAAATTGCATGAAATTCTACGTGATTGCCTGTGATTGTAAGTAGATAGGCAGAAAGTAGGTTTTTAGTTTACAAATGTTGTTCGAATGAAACTATTGACTTTAAAATAAGAACCAGAATTTAAAACATCACAAAAATGTGAAGTTGGTAAAAAGCCTTCCAAACAGTAAGAATGATCACTGAGATCATGACCATATTAGACGACGATATCGCGGTACTGCACATCAGTCTTGCAATATCAATTCTTAAAACTCACACGTAATCCCTCTAGTTTTGCATAATTTTTTAGAAGATACGCGCCTATTTTCTCTATTTTGAACTTAAGAACCCAGTCTCTTTTCATACGCCAGATTCTTTTGCTTCTTTCTCTTTTTCTTAATTCTTTTTCGCGTAATGAGATTTGCCTTCAAAAGCGCGTGCCCAGTGGAAGAAAGAGCAGAGAGACACAAGAAAGAGTTCGTAAGAGAGGTGCATAAGAAAAGAAAAACGGCGTAGTCGGTAATTCTGTGTCGGCTCGTTAACTAACATGCGCCTGCTAATAAGTCATTAGGGGATGACTGCATGGTATGATTGCAAACGTAGGTAACCATGCGCGTGCGTGTATCACCCCTTTTAGAGTCTTGTTAGCGACACCCCTGGCGTTGGACGAGAGCCTCTTTCTCCTCTCTTTTGCCCTTCTCCTATCTATCTACGTAGGTCTCACACTATTATACGGATACTTGTGAGAAGACACGTTAAAGCATAGGGCCTGAGCGAGTGTGCAATGTGCATGCTCTCGCGTATGGCTAAGAGTACGAGCCCTCGAACACCGAACCCCCTTAGAGGAGTGAGAAGCCATGATTTTTGCCCTGTGCCACTCATCTGTACAACTAGAAGGCGTGAGATATTTCATTTGCTGCATTCGAGGGCCACGCAATATTTTTAATTTGACATTCTTCAAGAGTTTTATACCTAACAAGAGAATGATTTTAAGGGGTATAGTGATGCTTTTCGAAACGAGAACTGAAAATATTTCGATCAGTCTCGGTCGTTTTCGAAACATATTCTGAAACCAGCTTCTCGTGCATTCATTTCATCGCAACCATATCGTCTCATGTCAAGCTACAGATAAATTTTGAACGATAATATCAGAACTGTCATAATAAAAGTGACTTTGAAGAGTTTTGTAGAAATTGATTTGATATACAACTTTCAAAATGGAAAGCGATTCTACAGAGAAGATTCTATCTGCTGGAGTCATCAAAGAAGAGTTCAGCAACACATTTTTTTACATTTTCATCCCTATGAGAAGGTATTGGTTTTATGTGAGAATTGACTTTCGCAGCTTTATCAAATCTGGATGTTTTCAAACTCGCTGATTGAGAAGAAATTGATTTTACTTCAGTGTCTGTCTGTAGCTGTCGTCGTAGTCGTTGTCGTTGTCGCAGTCTGTAAACAGGATTTCTTCCGAAGAAATTATCCGATTATATAGCGCTTTGGCACACTTTTATGGTCTGAAAAGAAAGGACGAGTTCGTTAAACAGCCATTTTTGACCAGCGGTTCCGGTTTTATCCATAAAAATTGCTTTTTGAAAAAAAAAAGAAATTCCATTTTACAAAAAAACAAAAATACGGAAAAAATCCTAAAAAACAAAAAGGTTCATCTAAAAAAGATCTGCACATTTACTCAGAACCATTTTTTGCTCATTAAATTTGCTGCAAAAAAATTGGATATGCCTACAGAATATAAAATGTGAATGCGGAAAATTTCTTAAATACCTTAGATGTGTTTGTATTATGCACTAGATAACTTGCAAAAATCTTTTCAATAACTCAGATCATTTTACCGACAAGAAATCATTATAAAGGAAATTGTCAAGCACAAGACAGTTATTCTCAGTTTTTGTTGCTGTAATTTTAATTTTTTTCTAGCTAGTTTTAAAAAGTCTTCTAAATACCTCAGAAATTAGCCTGATTATATACTTGGATTGAAAAATAGATAAACAGCAGAAGTTAAAAATGTTCGATCTGGAGTTTATCTATTTTCTCAACTCCCTACCTTTCTTTCCGGTATTTTTTTCTGCCATTAAGTAGTTCCGAGATTTTAAAACAATTTTTAAAGCTTGCAAGATTTAAAAGATTTGCTAAATTGGAAAATGCCAACAAGTTTGATTATAGATATACCTATATGTGTGAGGTATCAGGCAATTTTTTAAAAATCACAAGTAATTGTCATAATGGAATAAAACATTATTTGAAATAATTCTTCATATCAGCACTCCTCATGATACCTGAATGGCTAAATATGAAAGTAAAATACATAATATAGAGATGTTTGTGAAGTCGAACAAAATTAAGAAATCAGAAGTTCCTTGTTATAAACAAGTTTTATTTTCAGTAGATTATGATGTTGGAAATAAATAAATATGTCTGTTTGGATAGAAAAAATTGTGTAAGGCTTCAAATTCGATCACCGAAGTTAAACAGCGCTTCGGTTGGTTATACCCGGATGGGAGTCGTCGTACTAGAGGAGCATATTTATCAGCTTTCAAGCTGACTTAGCTCTTGAACTAATACTTTCTATTTTCGAAATCACATTCTTTGCAGTTTTCCGCTTCAAAATTTTTCGATTCTCTAAGGCTTACAATTTTAAAATCATTAAATTTCGAACACTTGAACTTTACTTTTTTTCAATCATTTGAACTTTGGATCCATGACGTTCACTTATATTCCTTTGCACTTACTTGCAACAATTTATTATGTAATAATTTAATTTACCTATGCAATCGTGCAATGTTAATTTATTTTGTGAGTTAATAATTGCTCGTTAACATTCTTGCAGAACATTCTTGAAAGAATTTAAAATTTAATAACCCAGTAGCTAATGAGTCTCTCCTAACGGAAATCGCAAATCAAGTGAATATTTTAATTTTGTTTGTAATCTATAAGATAAATTTTTACAGAGACAATTTATAGAGCATGGAACTTCCGATATTAGTAAACTATGAGAGTAATTAAAAATTCGCAGGAAGTGGACTATTTCATGCGTTTATGATAGAAACAAGCATGTAAACGAATTGTGTAATGCTTGCCTGGTTTATTTGATAACGGTCTACCAAGTTGCGTGTAAGGATTTCCGGCTTTCAGCACGTCAACCAAGATTTACAGAAATGGATTTGCGGACGACGAAGACAAACAATAAGTTTATTATTCAATTTTCTGAGGAACCAACAGACTAGAAGTTAATGTTTTTCTCCTTCATGAATCATGTCCTCACATATTCTTTATTGTCGGAGTCTTTAAGTTTAAACAAATTTTAAACCAGGAAAGAAATCTGAGGAAAAAATAAATAATTGCATCCTAATCTCTATCAGATGATAGGTAATTAATTTAATGAAACTAACGAATCCTCACAAATGGCAATATCCTTACTAATAAATTTTAAAGCACAAAAATCGAGCTCAAGAATTCTCAAATATTAAGAATCCTGATATAAAATCAGGTATTTTATTTCGAGGTAATAATTATTCCGTATATTGATTAATTATTGGTTCTTTCTGGCAATAATTTAACAGAATTATACCATTTTCGACAAATCTGTTGAAATACGAATCTCTTCACGTCGGAGATAAATTATCGATAATCATTAGCGTCTAGATGAATATCTGTGAGGCGATCAACCTTCACATTATAACATCATTGGATCGAGAGGCCACACGTTAATTACAGTCCGAAATTCAACTGATCGATGGAAGCAGGTTGGATTTCGCGTTGATTTACAGACTTTGTCGACAAATACCTGTCATCTTGCAAGTTCGTGGGCGTCATCCAGTATGTTACAGACAGACGTAGAAAGGATTCTCGACCTCACTTGTGCTTCAGGCTCGCATAAATTACGTTTAATTAACAGCCCTATCTTGACGCAAGAGATGACAGAAGCGGAAAAGGGAGAAAAATAGGGAAATACTAGAGTTTCAGATTTTTTTACTTTATTTTCTTATAAATGAGGAGGAAGCGATCAAAATCCACTTCAGTTAATTTCTCAATACTTAAGGATATATTAAATCCATTGATCAAACTGAAAATTGAAATAGTCTATTATAATCTACCAGGCTCTCGAATAAATGAAATCCAAAAAAATCTTCTTAATTTAATACCGTCTTGAAGTTATTAATAAACTGAAAATAGACTTATTCACATTTCATTCAGAAAAAGCACTGATTATTCATGTACTAATGATATAAAATTTCTCGTTTACATATGAAATCTTATGGTAACTTTATGCATGATAACTATATTTGTAATTTAAAAAATAAAATGTTCAGGTTTTATAAAATTATGTATTATAAGAAAAACATTGAAAAGTAATGATAAATTTGTTTGAATGTTTACACGTTCAACAAGTTTGACCTATTTACGTAATAAATCTGTAATTTGAAACTGAATTTTTGCTCTCGATTCATTCAATTTTATGGACAGGCGTTAAAACGGAGAAGAAAAAGTTTTTTTCGCTAACTTAAGTTTGATAGTATAATCGAATCAATGATATTGGAAGCATACAGAAACAAACACTATTTAATTTCTCCAATAAATGGATTTATACATACAATGAACATCTTCCATAAAGCCATAGGAAAACTTTCCAATCATTTTTATAATTTTAAATCTTTGAAATCCCTACAAATCCGTGGAAAACCCTTTAAATTTTATAATTTTATTTGAAATCTTAAGAGTACCTTAAATCTAGTGAAATCCCTGGGAATTCCTTGAATTGAAATTTCATTTTATGTATTTCTTAATGTTCTCTAGAAATCCGTTGGAATCCCTAGAAATTGTCTGAAATCCTACCCTGACTTGTTTGAAATCTTGGAAAAATCTTGAAACCTTGAAATCTTAAAAATCAGTTAACATCCACTGGAATTGATTAAAAACCCTTCAATTCTCCTGAATTCCTCTGAAATATCTAGGAAGTTCTTCAATTTGCTTAGATTCCTTAAAATCTATAGAAGTTCCGTATAACCTTGAAAATTTTTAGAATTCCTTAAATTTTGGGAAATCCTTAGAAATATTTAAAATCTTTGAAACAATTAAAATCTTTAAAATCATCTAAGTCTCTATGAAATCCCATGGAACCTATAGAGATATCTTAAAATTTCATTGAATTTCATTTACTTGTTTCAATTCTCTAGAAATTCTTTAAATTTCCCTAAAATTCCTTAAAATCTTTAAAACTGCATAAATGATCTTGAAATTTGTAATATCTCTTAAAATTTATTTTGAATCAGATTAAACTTTTTGAAATCTCTCAAAATGTCTTGGTATCTTTGCAATTCTCTGAAATCTCTGAGGATATTTCAAAATACTTTAAAAGCTTTGAAACCGTATACAATCTTTTAAAATCATTTCAAAATACCTATGAATACCTTGAAGTACTTTGAAATCCTGTGAGTTATCTGAAAATTTGTAATATGTCTTAACATTTCTTTCACAATTTTGGAAACTTTAAAATCAAATGAAAATTCTTGAAATCAGCCATAGGAAAACTTGCCAATCATTTGTTGTCTCTTGAAATCTTTGAAATCCCTACAAATCCGTGGAAACCCCTTTGAATTTTATAATTTCATTTGAAATCTTAAGAGTACCTTAAATCTAGTGAAATCCCTAGAAATTCCTTAAATTGAAATTTTATTTTATGTATTTCCTAAAGTTCTCTAGAAATCCGTTGGAATCCCCTGACATTGTCTAAAATCCTACCCTGAAATGTTTGAAATCCCTTGAAATTTTAAAAATCAGTTAAAATCCACTGAAATTGATTAAAACCCCTTGAATTCTCCTAAATTGCTCTGAAATATCTAGGAAGTTTTCCAATTTGCTTAGATCCCTTAAAATCTATAGAAGTTCCGTATAACCTTGAAAATGTTTAGCATTTCTTAAATCTTGGGAAATCCTTAGAAATATTTGAAATCTTTAAAACAATTAAAATCTTTAAAATCTCCTCAGTCTCTATGAAATCCCATGGAACCTATAGAAATATCTTAAAATTTCATTCCATTTTTATTTACTAGCTAAAATTCTCTAGAAATTCCTTAAGTTTACCTAAAATTCCTTAGAATCTTTAAAACCGCATGAATTATCTTAAAATTTCTAATATCTCCTAATATTTATTTTGAATTAAAGTGAACTTTTTGAAATCTCTTAAAATCTCTTGATCTCTTTGAAATTCTCTGAAATCTCTAGGGATATTTAAAAATACTCTAAAAGCTTTGAAACCCTATAAAGTCCTTTCAAAACCTTGAAAAACCCTATAAATCTACTGAAATATTTTGAAATTCCGAAAATTGTCTTGAAATTTGTAATATTTCTTAAAATATCTTCAAAATTGCGAAAATTTTGATAGCTATCAAAATGGGGAGATTCAAAATTGAACTATTGAGTTTGATTATACCTGTATGTAAAGACAGATTTTGTGTACAGTATGAAGCTATTTATTCAGAAACACAATTATTTATCGTAGGAAAAATAAATATCATTTAATATAACTCTTGACCTCAGCACTCCTCGTGAAATACACGAATTGCTGAATATGAAAGTAAAATAGATAATGTAAAGATATTGGGGTCGGTAAAAAAAAAATAGAGAAGTTCCTTGGTATGGAAACTTTTTATTTCTAGAGACGCTAACGTATGAAATAAATAAATATGTCTAATGGGATATATGTAATTGTGTGAGGTTTCTCATTCGATCACTGAAGTTAAGCAGTCTTTGGCTGGGTTATACTCGGATGGGTGTCGTCATACTAGAAGGAGCATATGGATCAGCTTTTAAGCTGTTTTGGCTTTCGAAATAATACTTTCTACTTCTAAAATCTGATATGAATGTACACGTATGTTATTCAGAAGAAAATTTGTTTTTCGCCAACTTGAGTTTCATAATCGAATTGATAGTACTTGAAACAAACAGAAACAAGCATTAACTCAATTTTTGCAAAAAATGGATGTACCACGTCTTCTTTTCTTGCTGCTGAAATATAAATTCATTTTGAACTTCCGCTATCTTCGCTTTCATGAGCATTCCAGGCCTCGGACTCATTTAGGACATTCTAAATAGTGTCAATACTAGCATACATTTTTAAAATACATAGCAAAACATTTAAATGAATTTTTTGAATGTAAAAGAGACGGGTTACCTACTTCTTAAACCTGACATACAAACATTATACTTCTCCCATCAAACCGCGTGAAATCATTTTCAAATCTCTTAGAATACTCACAAAATCTGTTGAGATCTATTAGAAAATTCATCAATTCTTTTAAATCCCCTGAAATCTTCAAAATCTCTACAAACCCGTAGAAATCTGTAGAGATTCCTTAAAATTTTATAATTTTTTTTGAGTAAAACAAATTTTCTTTTTGCTTAAAATTTCGTCTTATTTTCTTTTCTTTTATAATCTTATAAGGACCTCAAATCTGGTGAAATCCCTGAAAATTCCTTGAAATGAAATTTCATTTCATGTATTCCCTAAAGTTCTTCAGAAATACGTTGAAATCCCTCGAAATGTTTTAAATATCACTGATATCTTTGATAAATATTTTTTAAGCATTTGAAATTTGCTGAATTCCTACCCTGAAAGCTTTGAAATCCCTTGAAATCTTTGAAATGCCGTCGATATCTTGAAACCTTCAATAACTGCTACAATTGTTTGAATCTTTAAAATCATCTAAGACCCTATAAAATCCCATGAAATCCGTAGAAATACCTTGGAATCCTTAGAAGTTCCTTAAAATTTCATTCTATTTCATTTGCTCGCTAAAATCATTTGCAATCTTTGGAACCTTTGAATTATCTTGAAATTTGTGACATCTCTTTGAATTTCTTTAAAAGTTTTGAAGACTTTGAAACCAGATAAAACTTTTTAAAGTCTATAAAAATCACTTGAAATCTTTGCAATTCTCTGAAATCCCTTGGGATCTTCAAAAATATTCTAAAAGCTTTGAAACCGTATAAAATGCGTGAAAGTCAAATGAAACATCTTGAAATCTCTTAAAATCCTTTGAAATCTTTGAAATTCTCTAAAATCCTTTGAAATCTTCTAAACTGTTTTCAAAACTTTAAAACCCTAGGAAATGCTTTCAAATCCTTGAAATCAGATGAAATCCTTGAAAAACCCTTAGAATCTCTTGAAATCTTTGAAACCTCTCGAAATCCCTTGAAATGTTTTGTAAGTTTTTCATTTACCTTAAAATATTTTGAAATACTCTGAAAACTTTGGAACCCTATACAAATTTAAGTCTTAAAATCCCTGAAATCAGATGAAATCGTTTCAAACCCCTTAGAATATATTAAATTCTTAAAAATCTTTTGAAATATTTTTAAATGTTGCAATCTTTTGAAAATTTCAATTTTTGAGATGACAGATATTTAAAAATAGTAGCAAAATAGTTGCATCATAAAAAAAGTGTCAAAAAGAGTTGATAATGGCGAAGGTCGGAGGCCTGGCCTTGGCAAAACTGTAAACAAGTGAATTAGTTTCAATGTTCCTATAGCTTGAAATTAAAAAATTTGTGGTTCAGTTTTGTTCCAGTATATTTAATACCTTTTTTTTTTGGTTGAAACTTAAATTTTTTTTTCGATCTGGCGTAAAATTGGTAAAGGTGGGGCTGTACGATTCGAAAAGGCTGACTTCTACGAGAAGTGACTGGTCTGGCTGATAGAGGTGTTTTACTAGGTCCCCTCCACGTTTTTTTTTATGTGTCGACTACTGACAGCTCTGAAGTTGATTTTTCAAACTGATCATAGAGGCCACCACCTACTGAGCGCAGAAACTTTCCTTAACCTAAGACATTCTACGTTCATTCAAAATTTACAATTTTTGGATTTTTACAAAGGTATAAATTGAATCGGAATGCACCATAAGAATTCGAAAGAAACGTCAGATAATTTTCGACACTTATATTTAAGTTATCAACTTCAAGGGATTAAATCTCGAAATTATTCAGTAAAACATGCTTCCAAATTACAATTTTTAAACTTCATATGTTCAATGATAAAAAAGTGAAATTCCAAATTTATTAATTTTTACAATTGTAGAAATTTATTTCCAATGTCTCAGATGAATTTGAAAAAAAATCAATAACAATTTTTGAGAGTTAACTTTAAAGTAATCCATTTTTCGCGATTAAAATTAAAAATTATTTATCGAACAATGCTGCCAAACTTAAAATTTTAAACTCCAAGAGCTTCAATTATGAAGAAGTGAAATTTCAAATGTTTAGATTTCTGCAAATGTATATATTTAGTCGGAATATTTAATGTAAATTTAAAAAAAAACCTTGGAAACTATTTTTGACGCTCATCTCAAGAGTAATCAATTTTTAGTGATGAAATTTAAAATTATTCCGTAAAGGATGCTTCCAAATTAAAATTTGGAAACTTTAGAAGTTTCAATTGTATTCAAAATGATCAAAAAGCATTTCCAAACTCATCAATTTTTCATGATTTAAATTCAAAAGTATTCAGTAAGGGGTGCTTCCAAATTGTAGTTTTTACGTATGTACACGGAAAAAATTTATCCGTAAAAAAGTCACGAACTAGTAGCTAGGTCTCGGATATGAGAAAAATTCATCGGATATTTATGTATTTTCGTAAACAACCTACGAACTTTGAGAAAGATTGACGAACTCGATGTGAAAATTCTAAAACGGTTCATCACTTTTTTTTTACGTGAATAATTACAAAAATATTACGAGTGATTGGGAAAAGATTCTCAGAGCACTCACGAGCTTGCTCGACAAATCTGGGAACTCGACCTAAGTCTCCCTGTACGTGGCCCACGCACACACGCGCGGTGCGTGTGTGCGCTCGTATGTGTATCTCGAGCTCGTCGGATGAGTGGCTAGAAGTTTTATAATACCTATTTTGTTTGGCCTCGATGGCTGCGCGTGTTTACGCACTCCTGGTTTATGTTTAGAAACTGGTGAGTCAGCAGTGTTTGAGGTTCGAATCTTCTGAGTTGCGAATTTATAAATTAATATAAAATTAAATCGCACAAATAAAATTTTTCCTCTTTTTATTTCAGTCTGAAATTTTCAGGAACTGTTCGTAGGAAATTCGAACTGTTCGTAAGAAACTTCGAAATTTATCCATATATTTCTCATAGAAATAAGGATTTAATGTTTCATTTTGTTATCTCGTATCCGAGACCTAGCTACAAGTTCGTGACTTCTTCATGGATACATTTTTTCCGTGTATGAATCTGATCAGAATATATCATAAATTAAAAAAAAAGCCAGAAAATTTTTTCGAGGCTCAGCTCTAACGTAATATATTTCTAGCGATTAAAATTCCGAATTATTAATAAAGGATGCTTCCAAATTAAAACTTTTTAGCTTGAAAAGCTTTAATTGTAAAAAAGTTAAATATGAAATTGTTCAATTTTAATTGGTTTCAAAATGAAATTATTCAATGTTGAATCCATAAAATTTGAGATTCTTAAAATTAGATTGCCTTGAGACTGACGTTTTTTTCACTTTCACGTGAATTTTAAATTCACCTTGCTTCAGTTTTTTTGTCAAAATTTACAGCGGATGTCAACTTTTCTTATTCAAAAACTGAGGTAAGGCGAATTCGAAATTCACGCCACTTCAGTTTTTTTTTCAAAATCCACAGCGAATGTCAATAAAAAAAAAAAGAATGCTGAACGTTATTTCTTTTTTCAAAATTTATTATGGTTTAAGGCTTCTAATAATGTTTTACTGCTTGTTCAACTCTGAGCATTTATTTTTAAATCGCTCCAGTCTCGACATCATATTTTAAAATAATTAAATTTCAAGTATAAATAATTTGTATCCATAACTGAAATATCACTCCTCTTATGGAACTCCAAGCTATCTTAAGCAATGCTGAAGACTTTTAAGAGAGAGATTTAGAGATTATTTTCCTGAAGGAACATCCTATTGTGAATTCTGACTAATATTTTTAAATTCGCTTATTGAGATCATAATAGTTGCTATCTGAAAGTCATAAAATTGAGACTTGAACGCATTTGTTATTTGTCATAGGGATTCTTTACTGTAGGGTGTCCCATATAGGTGGAGTCGTTATCCAGTAAAGTACTTCTATAAATCATTTGGTATTGGTGTCCACCCACGGAAAGCAATCGTTGGTACTTGGATACTGAGAGAGGCTTATGGTTATGGGTAGTTAGGTTCCTCCCGGTCCTTGCACGTTATGGAGTCCATAATTTTCATCATTAATATAATGTGGTGAATATGTATATATGATTATTCGACCTGAGTGTCTTCGCACCTGGGGTGAGTATCGATCCGCATAAATCATGAAAATCACGTGAAAGGTATAAAATGAGTCAACCGATTGGGTTTTACTCAGAATTATTTAAATAATTTTATTCATTATGTTTTATCCGAGTGCTTTACCATAATTTATTGCTGGCAGTAATAATTATTGGCAAGGTTACACATCAGGTTTATATTTATGTGCTAGAAGCCTAATTAATCAAATGGGAGTTTAGGATCAATTTGCATATTTTCGAAGGCTCACGGAAGTTAGCGTTAAAAGGTAATAATAGAAAATGATGCAATAAATGTAATATTTAAATGCTAGTGGCTCAATTGATAAATAAGGTATTCTATTGCTCATGAATAGACAATAAGGTAAAAATGAAGCAGGTCAAATTGTTTAAGTAGAAAGAGACTTGCATAGTCAGCCAATTTTAGGATTGGAAATAATACATCCAGGGTTTGAATCTTACTGTAGGAAAATATTTTATGTTTTGTGAACGTCCATTACGTAAGATTTAATACTTTTCCACTCAATATATCAGCAATATATCAATTATATTAATTGTAAAAGAGATTTCAAAAGATTTTAAAGGATTTTAAAAGATTGGACAGATTTCCAATGATTTGAAAGGATTTTAACAAATTTCTAGGTATTTTGAGGTATTTCAAGTGATAACAAAGTATGCTAAAGAATTACAAAATTTTCACGGAATTTAATGAGATTTCCAAAGCATTTTAGGGAGTTTGTGAAATGTCAAGGGATTTCAAAAGATTCCAGGAGAATTACAAAGGTTTCGGGGTATTTCAAGGATTTCTACAACATTTTTGGGGATTTTGCGAGGTTTCAAGGAAATAAAAGAACGATTTCTGCAGATTAGAAAAGATTTGAGTGGACTTTAAGAGATTTCGTGATATTTCAGAGAAGTAACGGGAATTTAAGGGAGTTTGGAAGATACCAAAATATTTCATCGAATTTTGAAGGATATCAGGAGATTTTAGGGGCTTTTATAAGATTTTAAACGATTTGATGGGATATTGAAATATTTTCGAAGATTTCAAATGATTTTACGAAATTATAATAGGTTTAAAAAGATTTAAAGCGTTCTAAATGATTTCATGAGATTTCAAAGGATTTTAAGATATTTAAAAAAATCAAAATTGTATCCGTAGATTCTAGAGAATTTCGTAGGATTTTGAAAGATTCAGAGGACTATTAGAGGATTTCAGAATATTCCAAAGATTATAAAGAATTTCGAGAGATTTTAATGTCTTTTACAACATTTTAAGGGATTTCAAGAGATTCAGAAAGATTTACACGTTTTCCCTTAGTATATTTTCAAAAAATAATTAGGAAGAGGAAAGTTGCGTAGGAAATGCATTGGACACTCTTCGCCCAAAGTAAGGATTCACAATATTTTGCGGACCCCCCCCCCCTCCCAAAAAAAAATTACGTAGATAAAGGACACTTCGTTTGGAAATATCAACATTTTTTAAGTATTAAAAATGTAACAAAGAAAGGGATGGATTTTATCGACATAAAAGTTGGAACGATATCAAGTAGTAAAATCCTTGCTGATTTAGACAATCTTACGATTGATAAAAACAGATCGCGGGTTCTAAGCCCACTCTGAGAAAATTTTTTCAGGTTTAGTATTAAAAAGAATGTTTTATTTTAAGATACTAATGAAAAATATAAACTGAACCAGCATAAAAGTTTAAAACAGTTTCACAATTGGGAAATAGACGTCATGATTTGGAACCCCACCGTGGAGGATATTTTTCAATGAATTGTAAAAATACCAAAGAAAAGTATCAAACTAAATCGACATAAATTTGGAATGATATTAAGTAGTCGAAGACTTGCTGAGTTAGACAATATTACGATTTAGAAAAATAGATCGCATGTTCTAAAGGGTAATTTTAAAAGATTAATCCCGAACAAATTATAATTTTTCCTAAGTAGTAAGTGACTTGAAGAGTCAGTCTTTTTTACAATTGGGGAAAAGGCGTCCTGGTTTCGAACACCAATGTAGGAAATATTTTTGAAAGTATCATGGAAATACCGAAGAAAGGTATGAATTAAATGCACATAAAATTGGTAACGATCTTAAGTAGTAAAATACTTGCTGAGTCAGGCAATCTTACGAGTTAGAAAAATAGATCGCGGGTTCTAAGCGGGGAGATTTTCTCAACTTTGGAACTAAAAAAATGTTTAATTTTAAGATTCCAATGAAAGGGGTGAACTGAATCAACATAAAAGTTTAGAAGATTAATTCTTAACAAATTATAATTTTTCTTCAGTAGTAAGGGACTTGAAGAGTCAGTCTTTTTTACAATTCGGAAAAAGGCGTCGTGGTTTCGAACCCCACCTTAGGGAATAGTTTTTAAAGTCTCATAAAAGTACCTAAGAAAGGTATGAACTGAAGCACATAAAATTTGGAACGATCTTAAATAGTAATAAGCTTGCTGTGTTAGACAATCTTACGATTGAGAGAAATAGATCGCGGGTTTTAAGACCGAATATTTCTTCAACTTTGAAATTTAAAAAAAAAGTTAGGTTTTTGAATGCCAATAAAAGGGATCAACTGAAGCTTTGAAATTGGAAAAAAATTACTTTTCGTGATAGAAATGAAAGGGATGAACTGAATCGATACGAAACTTGGAAGGATGAGTTCCAAACAAATTATAATTATTGGAATGACAATTAAATATATGGGCTCAAATAGGCGGTTATAAAATGGTAAATTTTTTATGAGGATAGTATGAAATCTGGAATTGAATTTAGTGGATTGCAGAACTGGAATGAATAACCCACTGTCAATGTAGGAGAAGCGCGTGAGATTTGAACATACGCGTTGTCCAATTTGATTAGACGAATGGTTACTGCTATGGGTCGCGAAAGCAAATAATATCATTCACGGCCTTCGATTAGCATAATTTGATATTCGCGGATTGGATGACGTATTTATTGATGGTAATGTGTCTGCATGGCGTTTCAGCAGAGTTGACGAACCATGGCATGTACAACGAGTATTTGGAATAACATGATTGTTTCACTAACATTCTTTCCTGATGACAAATTGCGCGACGTGTTGATTTACCGATTATCAAATTAATATTTTTAAAAGTCGATTACATAATTTGCGCATCGATTATACGATTTTTTCCGAGAAATAAAGATTATAAGGGACCCTTCAAAAACTAAGTTACGCTATTTGGAACAGTTTTTCCACCCCTCCCGTTCTTCGTTACAGATCATCACACAAAGCTTGAATAACCCAGAGTGACCTCACAAAAAGTAACATTCTCCCCCTTTGAGTCAAAATTTGATCTTCGGTTTTATTTGATGAACAATTATAATAAAAAACAAAACATAAAAACGTAATATTTAAAGTTCACAGCTTAAAATGCTCTAAGAACAGGAGAAATAGGGTGATTTTTGACGAAAATAGGGAAATAATAGGCGAATAAATTCTTTTGAATGAAATTAACGTATGGACACTGTATTGAATTAAATATGAAACGCTTAGGGTTTCAAGCTGAAATATATTGCATTTTCAACGAAATAATTGAATCTTTAACAAAATAAGATTAATTCTCTACCAAAAGAGATAAGTTTTTTACGAAGGATTTGAGTTTTCAAACTAAAAAGACGAATTTTCTTAAGAAACAGTTGACTTTCAATCCCGAAAATATGAATTTCCAACAACAACAAAAAATGGGTTTTCAACCAAGTTGAACAATCAAATAGCTAAACTTTCACGAAAAAGAAATGAATTTGTAACCAAAATGTTGAATTTTTAACCTACATATACTCAACCAAATAGTTTGATTTTCAAGACGAACTTTTAAAAAGACATTACAATTTTCAATGAAAAATTATTCATCCTCAAAAAAATATATAATAGGTGATACTTGAACCAAAAATGATTGTAATGCTAAACCAAAAACCGTTGTATTCATTCAAAAAAGACAAATTTTTAATCAAATAGATAAATCCATCACCAAAACAGTCTAATTAAGTAAACCAACAGTTGCATTTGGAAAGAAAGAAGATGAAATTTTTACCGAACGAAATGAATTTTCAAACCAGACGAATTATAAACAAAAGGGTTAAATTTTCAACCAGTGAACATTTTTGTGTCGAAAGAGAAATAAAATTTCAACCAAATTGCTAAACTGATCTTACGAATTCTCTGGAAAACAGCTAAATTTTCAAGCAACAAATATGAATTTTTCACAAAGAAAGTTCATTTTCAACCAAATAGTTGAATTTTCTACGAAAATAATATTTGAATTTTCATGCCAAAAAGAGGATTTTCCTACAAAACAATTTCATTTTCAACCCAGAAATATGAATCATTGATTTTCAACAAAATAGTCGAATTTTAAACTAATAATGATAATTTTTTCAATCAGAAATAATATAGTTAAACCTGCACTTTAAAAAATTTATTTAGACAAAAAAAAACGAATTTTTAACAAAATAGTTCAATTTTGACATTTCACCAAAATAAGATTTTAATTTGAAGTCAAAAACAGTTGAATTTGCAACCAAAAGATATGCATTTTTAAAAAAAAGTTAATTTCCAACCACCCAGTTGAATTTTCAACTAAAATTAATAATCTTAAACCATAAAAGAAGAATTCTCATCACAACTTTTAATAGTTGATATTTCAACCAAAGCATATTTTAATTCAAAATCGAAAAATGTTGAATTTCACAAAAACAGACGAATTTTTAACAAAATAGTGAAATCTTCAAACAAAACAGAATTATTATCAAACAAACAGTTGCATTTTTAACCAAACAGTATACATTTTTTATCAAGAAGATTGATTTCTTAACAGAAAGAACAAACCTACAAGTCAGAGTAGATACATTTTCAATCAAATTGTTGAATTGTCCTCTAAGAACGATCAATTTTTAACCAATAATGAAATAGTTAAATTTTTATGTAAGAAAATTGAAATTCAATGAAAAAATAACATTTTTTTAACCAAACAGTTCAATTTTCTACCAATAAAATGAATATATAACAAAGTGTTTCCTACTTTCAATGAAGAAGTGGAATTTTGAACCAAAAAAGATTAATACTCGATGCAAAAAGGACTAACTAAAAAAAAAAAAAAAAGAATTAACGATTCTTTGGGTATACAGCATGTTTTTGGGGGTGTTTTTGTACCCTAAACATCCAAGTAACATATGTAAATCATCATTTCTTAGTAACTAAAATCAATAGAGATTTTTATTCAACTGCTACGGTATGAAACGACTTTCCAATAAGTGGAGTAAGCGTGCATAGCAAGAATATGTTTTGACCTAATTTTAGGGGATGTTTTACCATCCCTTAAGCAATGAGTCTGAAGTTCCTAACGCATTAATCAATAACGAAAAATAATTTTATTCTTAAATGCATGAAAGCTGCTATTTTATGACAGAAAATAGTCGCGTACAACCCTAAAAACTTCTTAAAGCACTTTCAACCCCTCATCAGATATAAAAATCACCCAAGCTACCGCTAAATATTTTTAAAATTCAACAAAATCAACCTGATTCAAAAATCCGCCCAGTTTTTTCTGAAAATGTTTTCAGTTGATGCCAAAGGGGCAAAAAAATGATTCAAAACCTCAGCACATAGAACTCACCCCAGTCACCCCTAAATATTTTTAAAATTCAATACAATAATTTTCCATTAAAATACATGTAAAAATTGGAACTTTGATAAGTGCGTATTTGAAAACTGTCCATTCATCTTACTTTTTTGAATTTATTGAATTTTTAAAATATTTAAAAATATTTAAACTTGGATGAGTTCCACATGCACTGAGTTGTTGAGACTTTTTGTGTAAACCGTTCGCATCAATTGAAAAAATTATCATCAAAATCCTGGCGTATTTTGGAATTGGGCTGTTTATATTGAATTTTAAAAATATTTAGGGCTGACTGGGGTGAGTTCTACATGTTCTGAGGGGTTGTGACATTTTTTTGCCCCTTTGGCATCAACTGAAAATATTATCAGAAAAAACCTGGCGTACTTTGGGATTAGGATGATTGTATTGAATTTTAAAATTATTTAGGGGTTACTGGGGTGAGTTCTATATGTGCTGAGGGATTGAGACACTTTTTTGTCCCTTTGGCATCAACTGAAAACATTATCAGAAAAACCTGGCGTATTTTTGAATTAGGGTGATTTTATTGAACTTTTAAAATATTCGGGGGTGGCTGGGGTAAGTTCTACATGAGCTGAAGGGTTGAGACTTTATGTGTACCCCTTTGGCATTAATTGAAATTATTATCAGCAAGAACTGGGCGGATTTTTTAATTAGGCTGTCATAAAATAGCAGCTTTCATGCATTTAAAAAATAAAATTATTTTTCGTTATTGATTAATGCGTTAGGAACTTCAGACTCATTGTTTAAGGGATGGTAAAACATCCCCTAACATTAGGTCAAAACATATTCTTGCTATGTACGCTTACTCCAATTATTGGAAAGTCGTTTCATACCGTAGCAGTTGAATAAAAATCTCTATTGATTTTAGTTACTAAGAAATGATGATTTACATATGTTACTTGGATGTTTAGGGTACAAAAACACCCCCAAAAACATGCTGTATACCCAAAGAATCGTTAATCTTTCTAGTTCGTGGGTATGAATCTTTTGATTCGGTACGCCTGATCGTCAAAATATAAAATTTTCAGTCAAATCTATCATAGCGTTTTTGAGAAAAAAAAAACATTTTGTTAAAATAAGCATTTTTCCATTAAAATACATGTAAAAATCGAAACTTTGGACAAGTGTTTGTCTAAAAACTGTCCATCTTTCTGATATTTTTCTTTCGAATTTTTAGTTTGCAGGTTCGAAAATATAAGAAAAAATTTTTTTTAGAATTTTTTATCATAAGGCTTTTTTCTGTACATTTGGTGCGGGGTCCTTTAATAGTTGAATTTTTAACAAAAAAATATCACTTTTCAAATAAATAGAATTGTTAAATTTTCAGTTAAAAAAAATTAATTTTCGAACACAAAAAAAAACAAATTCTCAAGAAAATTGTTAAATCTTCAACCAAATAGTAGAATTTCTAACCAAAAGAGACAAGTTATGAACCAAAAATACAATAGTAGACTTTTCAATTAAAATTAATTATTTTTCAACAAAAATTGTTGGATATTGGGTTCTATTAATTCAGTTCATATTTAAGCGAAAAAATGAGAAAATGGGCAAGTTTCTTGAAAACAGGGGAAAAGAGGAGTGATTCTTTAAAAAAGGGGTTGAGTAATGGAGTGATGTAATGGATGTTTTGCTTGTAAAATAAACTCACTAATTTTCATTTTGCCCATCTTTTAAAAAAATTGTTATCTACATTTATATTTTATATGTGTGATTTTACATTTCGCTTCATCCTCCCCCCCCCCTAAACGTCACAAATCGTCACAAAAAATTTTCCCCTTTTCAGTGTGATGTAGTTTTTGAACGACCCATGATTTCGAAATCAAATGTCAAAATTGATCAAATATCTGTTACGTAACTTTAGTTGCAAATAGAATAATAATTTATGCGATTCTCATGTTCCCAAAAATACGATCACTGGTGCATCTTCCTCTTTTTGGTCTTTCTCGGCGGCTCTTCTTTTCTGTTGCATGCGAATTGTGGTTAGCGGTTTGTTTCGCTTCACGGTTCTCCCAAACGAGGAGGGGCGTTAATTCTTAAAGACTCCAAATAATCGTTCAGCCTACGGCAATCAGCGCAAAAAAGTTCAAAGGGTAATGAAAAAAAAAGACTCTTGAAGTCAAGAGCCACCCCCAACTTTCTTCAACAAAATTTAGTAACGCTTGAAGATGCATTGCAAAAATAAAAATAAAATCAGATACTTATTGAAAACAAAAATGTTTGACCTCCTATTTCTATTTGAAGAATTCGTTCCAATTGCTCTCTTCCGCCTCATTGTTGCAACATAGTTTATTCAAATTGTGAATATAATAAAAAAGAAGGGATCAGGTTAAAATGAATGAGAAGAAAAACAGCGTAAAATTGGCAATGAATCGGGTGGGTTGGGAATTGATTGAAGTTAAAGCCAAAGCTTTTGGATGAGTCCAATCGACAATAAATAAACGAGCTGTTTAACGAGAGAGGTCGATTCGCAGAGATCTGTAATAAAAAAGGTTGTTTCTGCAAAAACACAGGAGCGAGTGAAGTGGACGAAATAATAACCACGCTGGCCGATTTATTAATTTAACGACGAGCCGCAAAAACCGGCCACTCGTTCGAGAATGCTCTGGCCGGGGACAAATGTTTGACCGGACCAAACACGAGAGTTAAATTCTGAACCGTTCGAAAAAATAGCCGAAGGGACACCGCGACGAGCTGCAGAGTGAAGGGAATGAAGCGAGTGGTTTGGGCTACAGTTTGGGTTTAGACGGCAAATTAAACATATTGATGTTTGCAATTAAATTGTCCAGACAATGGACAAATATCGATTCACTCAGCCAACCGGCGATTCGATTTAATAAATATCCGCCGATTAATCGTTCATCCCCTCTTACTCCAAGCCACCAAATTCCACCAGAATGCCGACGTACGCGAAACTATTTCATACGAATTCTCGCGTATTTGTTCGTTCGTTTATTTTATGCTCGTTACACTCGCTTCTCTGAGCTTTTGGCCAGTTTGCATTTCATTAACTCTGTCCCGAATGGAAGCCTCTTGATTTTCTTTCCGCACTGCGGAAAATAAAAGGCAGAATGACACTGAGTTTTGGATAGGCTTTGTTAATGGCACCTTTGATAGTAGTGGTTAAAAGTGTAATTTGATATTTAAGGGCCGCACAGTGGGCTATATTGCAAAATTTACTTTCAAAACCTAATATCTCTCGAACGAATTGACCAAAATGAATGTTCTTTGAACGAGATTGAAGCTTATTAAATTCAGAATAAGGAGAAAGTATAGAGAAAAGTTTTAACAAATTTCCCAACCTGAAAAATGCGGGAAAAGCCGGTCATTTTTTGACAAAAATTACAAAATTGTACTAGAACTATAAAGAAAAATTTTTTTTTTAGTGCAAGACATCATATTTAATAGATTTTTCAATGCTGAATTCAAGTGTGCCAGGAAAGATAGCGTAGCGTATTTCCTTTCTGAGAAAAATGCAGTCAGAATTACAAAATAAAGAATGGCGGATCCAATATGGCGGGACAAATGTTTTGACAAATTTAGGAAAATTGACAAAATTCTCCATATTTACGTTTTGGAGGCCGCTGAATCCAAATCTGGCATCAGTATTCAAAAATTAAAAATAGCGTATTCAACATGGCGAAACAAATATTGAGAAAATTATATTTCAACAATTATTGCATGAATAAAATTATAGTACAGACACGTTACATTAAATCGACATATGCCCTAATCTCAATTACCTATTTTCTCCAATAATCAATCTTCATCGCTTAAATTTATATCATCGCTTAAACTTGATCAATTTTTGTTCCGCCATATTGGATACGCAATTTTTTTTTTTTTGAAATTCTGCTGAAGTCAGATTTGGATTCAGAGCTCTCGAAAACATAATTATGGACAATATTGTAAGGTTGCCTAAATTTTTCCAACTTTTGTTATACCAAATTTGATCCGCCATTTTTGTTGTTGAAATTCTGACATCCGACTTGGATTCAGCGACCTTAGAAACCTAAAGATAATAAACTTCGTTGAGTCACCATCATGTTACCGACTTGCTTCTCTGCATATTGGATTTTTCATATTTAACCGAATTTTACATGGAAAGGAAATACGCTACGCTATTTTTTTCCCGGCAGACTTGAATTCAGCACTAAAAGATCTATTGAATATGATGTCTTGCACTAAACAAAACTTGTTTCTTCGTAGTTCTAGTACAATGTGGTTATTTTTGTCAAAAAATGACGGGTTTTTCCCGAATTTTCCAGGTCCGGAAATTCGGAAAAACTTTTCACTGTAATTTTCTTTTATTGTGCATTTAATGAGCTTCAATCTCGTTCAAAGAACATCCATTTTGGTCAATTCGATCAAGAGATATTAGGTTTTGAAAGTAAGTTTTGCAAAATAGCCCACTGCGGGCCGTCTATAAACTACATTAAGGGGAAAGTGGGGCGACTTTTCATAAAAATAGGCGGAAATTTTTTTTAATAAACCTAATATAGATACCATATTGAAATCTGTATTAGACGCTTCAAATTCCTGACATTCCAAGTCTAAATATATTGCATTTTCAACAAAATAGTGGAATTTTCAACCAAAATAGACTTTATACCGAAGTAGTTCAATTTTCAACTCTGAAAGACAAGTTTTCAACAACAACAAAATTATTTATAACCAACCAGTTGCACAAACTACCAAATATTTAAACTTTTAAGCAAAAGAGACGAATTTTTAACAAAATAGTTGAAATTTTAACCAAATAGTTAAATTTTCGCGAAAAAAAATTTATTTTTTAACCAAGAAAGGTGAATTTTAAATCCAAAAGGACAAATTTTGAACAAAACAGTTGAATTTTTGACCGAAAAAGATGACATAGAAAATAGTTGACTTTTCAACAGAATAATTTAATTTTTAACAAAATAGTTAAAGTTTTAACCAAATAGTTGAATTTTCCACACACAACGATGCATTTTCAACCAAATGCACAGTGAGCCTCAAAAAATTTCATTCTAAAAGTCTTTGCATTCGCTGGTTTTTTGCAGAATGTAACTGCAGGATGATGCGGAAGTTTTTTGAGCTGAAAATGAAAATCATGCGTGGGGTCCTTTTTCAAAAAATGAAATATTTTGACTTTTTTTAAGAATTTGCAATTCTGGATGATGGGGATTATTAGTCTTTAAAAGTTAGGTGAAAAATTCTAGTTTTAAACAGCATTTTAAAATTCTAAAGAAGCCCAAAATTTCGTTCTTGAAAAAAGGAGCACACAGATTCTTCCATTTTAGAACACTTTCATAGAAAACTTTCAACCCTAAAAATTGAATTGCGAACAAAAAAGTTAATTTTTAACAAAAAAATGACTTTTCAATCCAATAAGATGAATTTTTTATCCGTAAATTTCGACCAAAAAAATTACTTCTCAACAAAATTGTTGAACTAACAACAGAATGAGAAAATTTTCAACAAAATAGAACTTTTTTCAACCAAATGATTGGATTTCCAACCTCCAAAGATTAATTTTCAAAAATGTGGTCGAATTAAAAAAAAACAGGATATACTTTAAACAAAAACAGAAAAGTTGAATTTAGAAGAAAATAATTAAACCTTGAAACAAAATAGTTAAATTTACAACAAAAAAAGAAAGCTCAAACAAAATAGTTGAATTTGTCACCAAATAACTGAATTTCGCACCTACAAAGATGAATATTCAACAAAGAAGATTAATTTTCTACCAAAAAGTTACTTTTCCATCAATTAAATGAATTTTTAACCATTCAGTTGAATTTTCAACTGAAAAATATAAGTTTCCAACAAAAAATGGGATAGGTTAATTTACCGTTTGAGAAATTAGTCACCAACAAAATTGTTGAATCCTCAATCAAAAATAAGAATTTTCAACTAGGAAAATTAATTTTCTACACAAAAAGACTAGTTTTTAACAAAAGAGTTGATTTTTTAATCAAAAAAGTCGAATGTTTCAGAAAATAGTTGACTTTTCAACCGCAAAAGATAAATTTACAACAAGAAAGTTAATTTTCAAACAAGAAAGATGAATTTTCAACCAAGTATTGGAATTTTAAAATAAAAAAGATAAATTTTTAACCAAAATTCGAATCGTCAAATTTTCCGTTAAAAAGAGTAATTTTAAACAAACAAATAACATTTTCATCGAATAGTTACAGTTTTGAATAAATAGTTTAAGTTTTAACCAAATAGTTGAATTTTCGACTGAAATAGTTGACTTTTCAAATGAGAATATGAATTTTCCATAGGAAAGTTTATTTTTCACGAAATATTTTAATTTTTGACTAGAAAGGATGACTTTTTAACAATACAATTTCATTTTCAGCAAAATAATTTTCTTTTCAATCAAAATGTAGAATTTTCAACCAAACGCGATGCATTTTGAACCAAAAATAAAATAGTAGACTTTTCAACAAAAACAATGAACATTTAACTAAAATAGTGGAATTGCCTCATTTATATATACCATTAAACCATTTCCCTTTCAGGGTAGGCGTGACACTACCCAATTCGGGTAGTGTTTCTAGGGTTTTCTTGTAGTTATAAATAACTACAAGTGTGGGCTCACCACACCCACGATGTGCCAACAGCACTCATGTCAGTATTCTTGAATGGTCACCCATCCAAGTACTAACCGCGTCCAACGCTGCTTAACTTCAGTGATCTGACGAGAACTGGGTTTTTTCAGCGTGGTATGGCCGTTGCCATTTGGGTTCTATTAATCCATTTAAATTAAAGCGAAAAGAGGGAAAGTTTTTTTTTAAACAGAGGAAAAACGAGGAATCCTTTAAATAGGGATAAAGATGGGAATAGAGGAAACTGATTATTGGTTTATCATCAGGAAACGTGTTGAACGTTATTTAAGTTCGTACCCGAAAATCGATTTCAACTCTTCAGTAGCGGCGCAAGGTTTTTGATTAGGAAATATTTCAAGTACTTACGAGTCATGGGATATACATAAGAATATGAATTGATCAGTGAACCATGTGTAAAGAAGCCTTTTCTATGTAAAGAACATGTAACCGATACGTACTTATTTTACCCTTTCTTATGTGGCTCGTAGTCGATTTTCCACGGGGTTTCCTGTCACTTTCAACACCCAGCGTAAATATCTTTATGTATCATTACAATATTTATACCGCAAATGGGGATAACGCTGGCATAAAACTCGAGTCCATTATATGCCCTTCATACTCATGTACTAGAGGTAAAGATGAGTTTCGATTTGCAGAAATATGTGTACATAATATATATATATATATATATATATATATCACGATGTACGAAATTTCGATACAATATCGAGAGAAACTATATCTTGGGAGTAGGTATACCATTGTCATTTTACTTTTAGTTTCGGTCATCTTACAGGTCAAGGCGAAAGGAGATGTACTGCCCATTGAATTGTTGGGCGTGAAATATTCGCGCCTTCTTATCATTTTGCATATCGTGAACTACCATGTGCGCTTTGAGATAGTGGCGAAAAGGTTGAAGAATGTAACCAGGAGTGCAAAGAAAGATTAGACCATAAAAGTTGGAAGAACGATTCACGATCTTAGTATCGCGAATCGTGAAATATCGGTCATTGTTAGCCGACTGCCGATAGGAACTGAAAGATATCACTCGGAGCGAATCATGGCTTTGGATACTCAGAATTCTAAGCGCTGTGCAGAAAATCACCAAACGATATTTCTGTACTTCAAAAATGCTCATAAATCATTCATAGCGAAAACATTAGACACTTTTCTTTGTGACAAAGCAATTGACAATTCAGAATATTCTTCCGGTTGTTCCCAAAACCACGTGCCTTCTCTGGAACGTGCTCAGCTTTCATTAGGATCTTCCAGAATTACATATGTTATACCCGTGCAGAGATTTTTCTACTTTGTGCCATTTAAACAGTGCCCCATCAGACAAGGCTCACATCATTTTTTCTATTTTCAAGAACATAATTTAAATTATTTTGAAGCACAAACGGGACATTGAAGTATAAATGTCTGTCATTAATGGGGTCGTTGCATGAATTTAAGGTAATATATTTCTTTAATACTGCATAACATTTTGAACATTTCAGTCCATTTAGAAATTTGTTTGAATACTTTATTGTCGAGAAGAAAAATGTTTAAGAAAATTATCGAAATCCCTATTCAAAAACTCTGTGACCTTGAAACGTCACTTCCCAAAAAGCGCGTAACCAATTGGAACAATGATACATTGACTAACGAAGTATCTACCAGACAGCTGGCGAAAATTCAATTTACAATTTCTAGCAGAGATATTTGTTTACTTATAATTGTCGAAAAGCAGCAGCAAGTCGTAACAAAATCTCACTAAAAAATAAATTTTGCCTAAAATATGAAACATAAAAAAAGATAGTAATGAATAATATTATTCATGTGCGTGATAATGAGATGTTTCCAAAGATAACCTCAAATTTTAGTCAATCATATGTTCGGAATCACGAGCATACGTTAGTCGGATTTCTTTCGCTTTACACTTCACAAGTATAATAATGGCAGCCTCTTCAAACAAAAACAAAAAATGTTTTGTACCTGAGCAACTGCAATAGCAAAGATGATCTACACAGAATATTTATTATGTTGTCTATGAGCAAGAAATGAGAAAGAAATGGGCCGAAGCCGTTGGAAGAACCGGTGAAGATATTTTTGCAATAGACAATTTGAACATAATTTAAAGAGTTTCAAACTCTCATTACTGAATTTGCTGATCAAGAATGTTTCAAATCATGTTAATTTTTTTAAAGTACAAATTTTAGTCCCTTCTTTTTACTTTTGAAACACGTTCAAAATAATGAACCTTACAATAGGTTATGTTTACTGTTTCCACATTCAATCACTAGCGGCCATATTATATTTCCTCACCAACTGGAAAACCGCGCTACTCAGAATGAACTACTTCCGAAAATGAGCATAACTAATCCGATTTTCCCGCAAAAATTAAAAAAGTTTACTTTTTAAACATTAAAAAAAACTTAAACCTAATTGAAAAAAACTTTCCTTCCGTGGTTACATTATTTTTTGGGTGTTCTTTTAATTTTACTAGGAACAAAAATATTTGAAAATATACAACAACTCCATTATAAACACATTGTCATCGTTCTGAAATGAAAATAATAAAATGACTCTCACATATGAATAATGTAGAAAATTTGTTTGTGAAGATTGGTGAAAATTCGTCTCAAGTTTGGTCAACCTAACCTAGTTTGGATGGTTGGTGTTGATATGTGTATTAATGATATACATATTTTCATTAAATACTTCTTTATAAATATTTTTTACGCTAAGAAATAAAGGATAAAAAAAAGAAAATATTTATAAAAACGTAGTTTTTGTTTATTATTATTATCATTTTAAAAAGCAGGGCATATCTCAGAAAAATCTAACAGGTTCTGACAAGTTTGCCCTAAGTAGGGCAATGATTTGCAAAAGCGTTACACGCCATGTATGGCTCTTCCCAGTTTACCCGACCAGGGCCACGCCAGATGTAGGAAAAACTGGTCAGTGCCTTGCCAGGCCCACATTTACATTTCTGCACGGGACAAGCTGACCGCAAAACCTCATTTTCAGAATTTCCTGACTTTTCCCTGACTAATTTTTTATTTTCTCTGACCATAATTATATGAAGGTCCCTCGAATTCCAGCAAGAATTTTTTTCACAGAAAGAGAGACACTATTTTGGTTTAGGCTAAGTAGAACAAAAACCGTCATTCCATAGACAAAAAACTATTTCACTACCCCAGTCCGCAACGTAACATCAAAAATCAATTATTATCTAAAGACCACATTTTTAATTTTGTAACATTTTTAGTATTGAATCTTTAGTAAATGGAAAAAAATAATTCAATTTAAATTCAAAAGAATTCAAATAAACTGGAAATTTTTTCAAAAGTTTCTTTGGTTTCAATAAAATTGGAGTGAGTTCACAGGAATTGAAGGAAATTGAGAAAGATTCGATGAATTTCATAAAAATTCATGGTGAATTAAAAAATTCAAATGAATTTAAAAAAAAATCAAATGAATTGAAAACAGTTCAAAAATATGAAAAAATTATAGAATTCAGTATGTTTAAAATAAATTTAGAATATTTCTAAGGGAATTCAAAATAATTTGATAGTATGCCCAAGAATTCAAGGTGAGCTTAAAACACTTCAGCATAAATTAGATAAGAACTATGAAAAGATTCGAAAAAATCTAGTGAATTGAGTAATTGAGTGAATTTAGAAGAGTGAAAGTAAATAAAAAAAATTCGAGAGAATGCCAAAAAATTCAAAAAAGTTTAATAGAATTCAGGATAAAGTAATAATAACTCAGGGTGAATTTCAAGTGAATTGCAAAAAATATTTGAAAATTTCTTTGAATCTTTGAAACTTCACGAAATTGCTCGCTTCTCGTGAATAAATTCATTAAAATCCCTTGAAATTCTATGAAATCTGATTGTATTGCCCGAAATCCTAATAAAATGGTTAAAATACCTTAGGTGCTTTTAAAATCCTTTCAAATAATTAAAATCCTCGGAATGGTTATAAAATCCTCTAGAATCTTTAAAAATAACCTATAACCTTAAACGTACTATAAAATCGTTCCACATCTTCAAACATTCTTTACAAACGCATTAAAACTTTTGTAAAGCACTTTAACTCATTTTAATTCTTGGAAATCCCTGGAAGTTTTCAAGTTTCTTAAAAATAGTTTGGAGTCTTCTAAAGTATCCTAAAATATTTCAAAAACTTTCAAATTCATTGAAATTTTTTTAAGCTCTTGAAAATCCTTTGGAATCTTTAAAAATATATTATAACCCTACAGGTCCTGAAATCGTTCCATATCTTTAGAAATTCTTTACAATCGCATACAAATTTGTTTCAATCCCTTAAGATTATTAAAAGTCCTTAGAAATTCCTTGAAACTTCTAAATCTCCTTTTAATTCCCTTTTTGATTTTAAATATTTAAAATCATTTCAAAGTTTTCGAAATCCAATGCAATTTTTTTTATTCTTTGAAGTTGCCTCAAATTATTTAAATCAATTGAAATATTCTTTTGATCTTAAAATATCCTCAAATATTTAGAATTCTTCAAAAAATTTGGGAATACCTTGAAATATTGCAAACTCTTCAACATTCTATGAACTCCTTCAATTTTTGTGAATTAATTCTTTCAAATGCATGACAATCCTGGAAAAAATATTAAAATACCTTGTAAACATTTTAAATTCCTTAAAGTCATTGAAATATTCAGAAATCTTATAAAATACCTTGGAGTCTTTTAAAATATCCTATAACCATACAGTTCCTATAAAATCGTTTCGGATATTCTGAGAAGTTCTTTAAAACCGCACAAAATATGTTTTGCATTCCTTAATATCATTGAAGTACTTGGAAATCCCTTGAAATTTTTGGAAAGTGCCTTGGAATCTTTTGAAGTTACCTTTCAAGTTCAAAAAAATCCTTTCAAGTTTTTGAAATCAATTCAAAATGCCTTGGAATCTTTTATAATACCCTAAAAGATTTTAAATCCTTCAAAATCCCATTAAATTACTGAAAGGAATTGAATATTCCTTAGGATCTTCTAAAATGCAAAAAAATATTTTAATTTCGTCAAAATCTTTTAAAATCCCTTGAAATTTCTACAAAAAAACCTTAAAATATTAAAAATTCTTCGAAATCACTACAAATTTTAGCAATCTTTTGAAAATATCCTTATATTTAAAGAGAAAGGAAGAAAAAGGGGAAGTTTTTCAAGAATAGGGGAAAAACTGGAACTTGAAGAAAGGTGAAACGCGAGGGATTAGGGGAGAGACTGTGAACCCTGTTACGGATTAAACCCATTTTGGTAACGAAAATAGATGACCTTGTCCCATAAGTCACATGTTGGCACAAAACACTGACACGGAAGTCAAAATCTGTCAAAATATAGCGCGCAAAGTGTGGCGGAAGTACTTTGTCATCATCAACCGGAAGACTTTCCCCAAGGGACTTGTTCGCCAACAGTGAAATTCTGAAAGCAGGCCGATCGATATAAATTACTTTTCCCAGCTCAATGGAACGTGATGGATGCTCAAATACTTTCCACGCAACACGCGCACCCGACGACAACATCCCGCGGGTGGACAAAAGCGACAGCGACGATCGAAAGAGACGTGAGTCGACTCAAAAGCTGTTCACGAGCCGATCGAATCGATCCCTTCCGGTTCCCTTTTATATCGACCGCCGTTGGCGCAAGCCACAAGTACTCAAGAATGTACCGAAAATTTCAATTCATTCGCACCTGCCGCCGGACATTGCTTGGTGCCAGGTGTCCTGACTTTTGCAGATCGAAGTCTTGAGGGAGAAAAAAAAAACTTTCGAGTGGCATGTTCATTGCACATGCAGAAGTGACACTCCTTTTTCGATTGCTCTCTTACATTTCCTTTTATGTAAAGTAAGACTGTCAGACACATCTTCGATTTTTCATTTCTCCATAATCGAATGCCGATCCAAAGCTGATTCTGATCGATTAAGTAACTAGTTTCTTTCAACTAGTTACTGTCAATAGATACTTTTTTGGTGAAGATAGTGGTCCTTTTCACTTTTAGATTTTCGTAGCCCCGGGCAGAAATCTTTATAGTTTCAGTCTGGTGTCTGTCCGCCCGTCCATACGTCCGTTGTACTTTTTACCAAGGAGGGGAAGTAGGGGAAGTGAATTGGAAACGAGGGGAAAGGTAGTGAGGGGTAATTAGGAAAGTGTAAGAAGGGAAAGGGTGTTGAAATTAGGGAAGGGGAACTGAGGAGAAATTAGAGTGACGGAAATTATGGGAAATAAGGGGTGGGGAATTAGGTACAATAAGGGGTTGGGAAGTAGGGAAAATGAGGAGCTGGGGGAAAGTGACGGGAAATTTTGGGAGGGGGAGTTGGGGGCATTAGAGGAGAGGAAGTCAGTGAAAGTAAGGGTAGGGAAATAGGAGCAATGAGGGGCGGCGAAGTAGGATACGTGAGGGGAGGGGACGTAGGGAAGTGATGGGAAGTGAGAGGGTAGTGAGAGTGAAAGAAAATTAGAGGAGGGAAAGTAGAGAAGGGAAAGTAGAGGAAGAGATGTATAATAAAGGGATAGGGAGAAGTAGGGAGAATTATGGGAGGGGAAATGAGGGTTGCGGAAGTGTGGGAAATTAAGGGAGGGCAAGTAGGGTAGTGCAGGTGAATTTTGTGAAGGGAGAAGAAGCGAATGTTGAAGTATGCGGGAGGAAAAGAAGGGGAGTAGAGGAGGGAAAGTATAAATGTGGAAGGTTTGATCGACTTAATTAGCGTCTTAATAGGCTACAAAACCTTTTCTTTGTAGGCGCATCGAGCCTTCATTGACCAATTGTTTTAGTTACTTTCGAAATGTAGTTTACAAGTCTTTTTACGACAAACAATACATTTTATTGCTTTTGCAACCATTTTTTTGTTTTTATTATCCAAATTGCGGCAGCTAGCTTTCGAAAAATAAAAAATAAAATTTTCTAGGCTGAAAAATTGTTTTCAGTTTTGACTAAAAATTAATTTTTTACACTGAGAATTCAACTATTCCAGTTGAAGATTCATCATTTTACTGAAAAATGCATCTCTTTGGTTGGAAATTCAACTATTTTCGTTAAAAATTCAATTATTTGGTTGACCATTTTTTCTCTCATTACTGAAGATTCTTTGTTGTTTGAAAATTCGTCTTTTTGGTTTGGAAATCTATCTCTTTTGATAGAAATTTCATCTTTATTGGTTCAAAATGCAAGTACTTGGTTCAAAATTAGTCTGTTTTGATTGAGCATTTAAGTATGGATTTTGACAGATATAAAAGATGTCGTGTAAAAATTAATTTTTGATCCGCAAAAGTGGAACGATATGTCCTTTTTTCTGAATTGACTAAGAAAAAGTTACATTTTGAATCGGTAACGATATCGATAATTAGCTTATTTTTTCGTGATGTAACGGCAACAATAATCAGTTCTCTTTAAGAAGTAACTTACCATCACTGTTTGCAAGTAAAAATTGTTTATGATATTTGAAATCATAATAGATTATTTTTATGTTCCAAAATGTAAGGATCGTGCAGAAACTAATCTTTGATGACATTTTCTGCTTACTTCACGATTATGACTATCTTACAATCAAGAAATTCTACTTGTACTTTTGTAGAAGTGGAAGAGTGAACAGTGATGGGAGAGTAGTATCTGAACTTTATCTGGAGAAAAGGAGAAACCTCATATATGTGGTCATGATTTTTTCCACGGAAACTTTCCATTTTAACGTGATGCATCCGTCATCCAGACGGCGACATTTTCGAGTGCAGATGCGAGAACTGTTGCACTTGCACTGGTGCGCCGCCACTAAAAGCATATATGTATAGTCTGAAAGTCAGAATGAACAAACGGTATGACAAAGTGCATACCATCACGTAGAAACCGACAGACTTCTTTACCTTCAACTTGTTGGGTATTACCAACACCGATCGCGACTCAGACGCAGACGATGTGTAGTCGAAACCAACAAGACTAAAATAAAATTACTTGTTGCCTTCTTAAGCAAGGTTAAGTACTAATTAAATACTCCTCATTCAATCAACATTAGTCAAATTCTAGCTCATTTCAAACAAATTATTAGGAAAATTAAAAATGATGACATTGCCAGCACCAATTATTGCGACTCAGACGCAGACGATGTACTCGAATACAAGAGGACTAATATAAAATTACTTGTAGTCTTCTTATGCAAGATTCAATATTGGTTCAATACTCTAAATTCATTTGACGTTAGTGAAATTTAGGCCGTTGAAAAAAATTACTGAAAAAAGTAAAAACTATGAAATTATCAGCAGCTATCGCGCCTCAGACGCTGATGATGCACTCGAAACTTTTTCTAGTTGAAAATTATTTGTTTGTGGTTGATTCTGAACCAATCTATTTGGATTATGACATGTTTCAAGCAGGAAAAGAAGCAATCCAAAAAATGTATACGTTTCTGAAATTGCTAATATTTGAAACATTCTTCATACGAACATTTAAAAATAAGATTCCTTTCAAGAAATTCAGGTAAAAATTATTTGACCTTAATTAGAACTACTGTTAAAATATTCATAAGCAAACCCTGCAGATTGGAAAAAATCATGAGTTTTGTGTCTCTACTCATTATTTTGTTGAAAATTTAACAATATTGTTCCAAAGTTATTCTTTTCATAGAAAATTCAACCGTCTTGTTGAAAATACGTATTTTTTGGGTTGAAAATTACGTTTTTATTGACAATTTATATTTTAGGATTGAAATTGTGGCCTAAAAATTAGAAATTTTTGATAAATTTGTTTTTTTACTTGACTGTAGAAGCTTTCTTCGATGAAAATTCAACCCTTTTGTTGAAATTCGACATTTGGGTTAAAAAATTCATCTTCTATCGTCGAAATGTTATCTGTTTTGCGTGAAAATTCAACTGCTTTGTGGAAAGTTAATCCGTTTTTATTGAGGATGCAACTATTTTGTTGAAACTTTGTTTTTTTTTCTGGCTTAATTCAACTATTTTTTGTTTCCGATAAAAATATTTTCTTGTTGAAATATTAACTATTAGATTTTTTGTCGAGAATTCATCTTTTTGGTTGAAAAGTCAGCTAGGTTGTTAAAAATGTATTTTTTAGGCTTTCTATTCATTATTTCAGTTTGAAAATCTTCTTTTTTGGTTTGGAAATTAATTGTTTTAACTGAAAATTCACCTACTCCATGCTTGGTTAAAAATTTATCTTCTTTAGTTGAAAATTGAATCATTCTATTGAAAATTCATGTATTTTGTTGCATATTTTGTTGAAAATTGTATCTCTCTCACTTGAAATTCATTGATTTGGTTAAAAACTCATCAGTTTTGGTGGAAATTTACTTCTTTGTTAAAAATTTATATTTTCAGGTAGAAAATTCAACCTTTTTTGTAGATAATTCTTTTGTTTATTGGCTGAAAATACTTTCCTAATTGAAAATTCTTCCTTCCGGTTTGTAAAATAGTCTGCTTTGGTTGAGGATTCAACTTTTTTGATTAAAAATTAAACTTTTTTTTTTCGGTGGTGATATCAACTATTAGACTTTTTGTTTAGAAGTCAGTTTCTTGTTGATGATTCATCTCCTGGGTTGAAAATACTATCTTATGAAAACTCCATATATTTTGTTGAATTTTTTTTTGTTGGTAGAAAATTAATCTTCTTGGTTGAAATTTCATATCTCTGGCTCAAAATTCGTTTCGGAATCTGCACACAAGGATTCAAACCTGCGATGGCGTTGTCAATCGGATTACGTCCTGGAAATGCCAACCATTTTTTGTTTCTTCTAGCGTGTAATATTTAGAAAACAACCAAGAATACTATAAGAACTGATAACTTTATATTTATTCACTGGGTTGAAATGTGTTTTGAAAGGTGTTCGACGAGATCAAAGTCCGTCGAAGGTCACAAACATGACCCCTCCAGAAGAATTCGTCATTGAAATGTGAAAGGTCGCTATCTCGCAGACCCCTTCATCGAATGAAACGAGTGACCTTTCCAAATCGCTTTGGGCCCTTCTATTCTCCACGAATCAACTTCGAGAAAAATGGCCCTGCAATTTATACCTCAACAGTGCTGATAGTAATTCGATAAGATTCGAAAAAAGGTCAATCGCAAAATTTTCTTCTTGCTTTTATTTAGATAAATAAAAATGGTAAAAATAACATTTCTGAAGAAATGGTAAAAAATGACAAATGCATCTTAGGTCTCTAATAATGTGATGAAAAAATTTCTTCTTCTTCTTATTATTATTATTTGTAAAGTATTAAAGTATTATTTTAGTAGTATTTTATTAGTATTAGAGTTTTATTATTCTCAAAAGTATTAAAATGTCTGACTTCACATACCAAAATACTTTCAAATCAGGGGAAATAGGTCGATTTTTCACAAAAATAACGGAATAAATTCTTTAAAACAAAATTAATATAGATACTCTATTGAATTCAATACGAAGCGCTTCAAATTTTTAATATTTCAAGTAGAAATATCTTCCATTTTCAACAAAATAGTTGAACTTTCAACCAAAGAAAAAATTCTGCCAAAAAGATGAATTTCATCAACAAAAAGACGAATTTTCGACAAAAAATAAATCCATTTAAAAAAAAGTCAATTTTCAAACAAAAAAGATTACTGTTCCACCATAGGAGATAAATTTTCATTCCAAGGGGAGGAATTTTCAACGAAACAGTTGAATTTTTGGAAAAAAATTTTTCAACATAAGAATTAAATTTTTAACGAAATAGATGAACTTTTTAACCAAACAGATGAGTTTTTTTTATCTACATAGAAGCATTTTCCACCAAATCGTCGGATTTTCAAACAAAAAAGATTAATTTTCAGTTAAAAAGAGTTGCGTTTTTAACGAAAGAGTATTTTTGGCCAAAAAAAATGACTTTAACAAAATAATTCAATTTTCAACAAAATAGTTAAACTTTCAAAAAAACAATTGAAGGTTTGTTTATTTTTTCGACAATTAAAGCATTTAAAGCTTTTATAATGAATTCAATATAGTACCTATGATTAATTTCATTCCGAAGAATGTATCCCCCAATTATTCCTCCATCTTCTGAAAAGATGACTCTATTTCCCCTGCTTTGACAGAATTTTGGGATGTTAAGTCTGATATTTTAATATTTTTAATATTCTTATATTCACTAGAAATGCGAAAAACACCGAATAAACGCTTTCTTACAAACACACTCACATCAAGAGTTGCAATTCTTCATTCTAATATCGAGATGAAACAGTGAATGATTTCATCATCTCAAATAAAAGTTAGGTTATTCGTTATTGTAAATTTTTTCCTTTAATCTTCTCAGCCGTAGCTCTGTTAATATTGTCACGGAAATAATAATTCTCGACCGGAAATTTGTGCTCCTAAAAATATTATAGCAGTAAATATTCTTTCATTCACGGTCTATGACGTCATACTTGCAATTCTCACCGGTCATATTTCTCGGACCATTGAAAGTTCCGCCGGTGCAATTGCATTGCCGTTGGCGATTCGCAACTTTGAAGCCCCCTCTTTGAATAAATGTAGTTTCTCTTCCTTTTTTCACCCTCCACGGAATCTGTAATCCCATCTCCGTCTTTCTCCTTTGCTAACTATAGAAGGAACCCTACCTCAGTGGCCCTACACTCGTTTCTCGACGGCGTGTACAATCGTAGTGTCGTTAAATAATAAATAAGTAAACGGCAATGAAATCCGTAAAAGGGGAGACCTGTCCTGTCGCGCGACACGTAACGCATGCTTGATTAGCATTAAATTTGAAATAACGCCTTTGGTCGCGCTACTCGAAATAATCATGCTATATAGAGCCGCGTGCTGCCTGCGTTTACACGGCATGGACACATTTAATTGTTTCATTCGCTTGAGCATTGTGCACATTATATACTGAGTGAGTGTGAAAAAGGCTTAAAATCAGATATGAAAAACGGGTAACAAACATTATTTGCAAATATTCTCATATGACGCGAATTATTTTTCTTTGTATTTGTGTATCTTCTACGAAAAGTTTCCAAAATTACAGGAATTAGGTACGATTCGAGGTGCGATTCTTGATAAATAGTATTGCAAGATTGATGTGGAGTACAGCGATATTTTCATGTTAGATGGCAATGATCTATTGTTGTTTAATATTATCCAGGGTTGATTAAACCCTATTTTGAAATTCACTGATATTCTCTAACATTTCCCTAACCAATTTTTAATTTTCCCTGATGGTTATAAATTTTGCTTTCTAGGAGGTCAGTAATTTTAATGCAAAAAAGATTTTTGCTTCTAAATTTATTTTGAAGATATTCATTTTCAACCAAGAAGATTAGTTTTATACAAAAAAGACTAATACTAACAAACTACATGAATTTTCAACCAAATGGTTGAGTTTTCCACTCGGAAGGGTTAATTTTTACCCATGAATGAATAAATTAAATTTTCATTCAAGACAATTATTTAAAAAAAGGAGTATTCGACAAAATAGTTATGTTTTCAACCAAAGAAATGAATCTTCAACAAACAAAATTAATTCCCAACGAAAAGTGTAATAGTTGATATTTTTACCAAAAAATATTTTTATTTTAAATCGAAAACAGTTCAATTCAACCTAAAAATACGAGTTTTCAGCAAGCAAGTTGAATTCTCAACCAAAACAGATAATTTATCAAGCCAAAGGTAGAAATTTCTAAGAAAATAGTATAATTTTCAATCATAAAAGATTTTTCAGTCAATAAAGAATAAACATCTCAAAACAAATATTGAATTTTTCAAGTAAAAAAGACGAGTTTTTTACAAGACATTTGAGTTTTCAACCTGAAAATATGAGATTTTACAAAAAAGTTAATTTCCAACAAAGCTGTTAAATTTTCAGCCATAAAAGACTGTTCAGTCAATCGAGAATAATAATTTTATCAAAAATATTGAATTTTCGAGTCAAAAAGACGAATTTTCTACAAAGCAGTTGAGTTTTCAACCTGAGAAAATAAGGGTTTACAAAAAAGTTATTTTTCGAAAAAATTATTGAATCCTAAAGCCCAAAAAAACGAACTTTCTACAAAAAAGATAAATTTTCAACCAAAGAAATGATAAATCTTTAACTAGAAAAATAAATTTTTGACGAAATAATTAAATTTTAAACCAAAAGAGTTTAATTTTAAAATTAACAATTGATTTATTTAATGAAGAAAATAATAATCAATTAATCATTCTAGTTTAATATTAAAACATTAATGTTGTAAATTGAAATTAAATTAAAAATTATATATATTTATACCAGAAAATACAATTCTCTACCCAAAAAGATAAATTTTCAACAAAATGTATGAACTTTCAACTAGAAAAGATATTATTGACTAAAAATAGAATAGTTAAATTTTCAGTTAAAAAAAATTTCTACCAAAAGAGTGAAGTTTCAAATAATAAGATGACTTTTTAATGAGAAAAGACAATTTTTTAACAAAATATATGAATTTTCAACAAAATAGTTCAATTTTCAACTAAAAAAATTAATTTACAATAAAAAATCATTTTTTCTACAAAATAGATGCGTTTTCAATCTGAAAATATGAGGTTTTACAAAAAAGTTTATGTCCAACAAAATTGTTGAATTTTGAAGCAAAAAAGAAACGAATTTTCTACAAAAAAGTTAAATTTTCGTCCAAAGAAATGATAAATCTTTAACTAGAAAAATAAATTTTTGACAAAATAATTAAATTTTCAACCAAAAAGAGTTTAATTTTAAAATTAACAATTGATTTATTTAATGAAGAAAATAATAATCAATTAATTATTCTAGTTTAATATTAAAACATTAATTCTGTAAATTGAAATTAAATTGAAACTTATATATATTTATACCAGAAAATACGATTTTTAAACAAAGAAAGAAAAATTTTCAACAATAAATGAATTGGATAAATTTTCAGTTACAAAAAATAAACTCACAATAAAAATATCAAATTATCAACAATATGGTTACATTTTCAATGAAAAAATATGAATTCTCAACGAAAAATGTCATAATTGATATTTGATACAAAAATTATTTTGATTGTAAACCTACAACAACTGAATTCAACTAAAAAAGATGAATTTTCAATAATATATTTGGATCCTTAACCAAAACAGATGCATTTTTAAACCAAAAAGACGAATTTTCAACAAAAGTGCTGAATTTTTAACAAAATATATGAATTATCAACCAAAAACGATGAGTTCCCAACGATAAAAGTGATAGTGGATATTACAACCAAAAGTTATTTTAATTTTAAGGAAGTGTCTACGTGTATCGAAATTTCGGTACAAATAGCGCCTTTTCCAGCTCCCCCTATTCGTATCGAAAGAATCCGGCTATTTGTACCGAAATTTCGGTACACGTAGCCACGGCCTAATTTCAACCCAAAAACCGCTGAAATCAACCAAAAAGACGAATTTTAAATAATATAGTTAAATCCTGAACCAATACAAATGAATTTTGTATGATGACAGATGAATTTATAAACCTGAAAGATGAATTTTCAACCAAGAAAGATTTTTCAGTCAATAAAGAAAAAAGTTTCATCTAAAATGTTTAATTTTTATTAAAAAAATATGAATTTCCAACAAAACAATTGAATTCGCAAACCGGAAAGAATAACTTTGTAACTAAATTGTTGAATTTGCAACAAAATGTTCTTCTCTAAATTCAAATGCATTAGAGTTATATGTTTATTCAATTAACATAATTTATAAGTTTATTCATTCCCGATGTATATAAAATCTGAGCAATATTTTGTGTGTGTGTCCCACTAACTAAGGGGAGGCTTCGAAGGAAATATTACATGAGGTAGGGGGAGGAGGGTTTAAAATTTTAGAAAAACGCTTTACGTAATTTGTGGGTGCCCCCTAAACTTCAACTTCAGTTTATCGAAAATTCCCAAACTTTCTTTGAATTCCCTTTCTTGTTTCGAAGACAATGAAACCAATATTATTCTCTTATAGACAAAAATATGCTTTTTCAAATAAGTGTCTTAATTCAATCATGGACCGATTAATACTACAAATCGGACTCTTCTGACGTATTCCTTAAGTATTCTTAAGTCAGAGAATTTGGTGGTTTTGGACCACGGTAGCATTATTTCTATGTTGTGAAAGGGCGATAAGTTTTGGGAGCGTCGTCATTTCAAAAGGCATAAATTTGGTGAAGGGTCATTCTCGTTAAGCGAAGCCCGTGGTGGATGCACGCAACCGAAGCAACCGCCGCGTAAACCCGAGCTTTTCATTGGCCGGACGAGCGTCGGATTATGGAAATCGTCGAACTCCCGTATACCCTTCCAACGCCTAACCCAACTCTTTATTATTGTAATGCCTGAAGTTACGGCCGTTCTCTCGCCCAGTTCTGATATAAGACTTAATTTACAAAAAAAAAAAAAAAAAAAAAATGACACGAAGTAGGAGTGCATTGGTCCCGGCTTCCTATGTATACGTTATCGACGAGGTGCACAGCCAATTCTCGCTCCTCTTGTTTCGTTGCTCTCTCTCCATTTACTGTTGTCTCGTCTTTTTCGATAATAATTGAGTGGCGACATCGACCGCAAAGAATTATTTACAGCAGATTACTGTCAGTTATGCTTGAATCTTCTTAGCCAAAGTGGATGCAGGAGACACTTTGTTTAAAATGTAAAACAACTGAAAAAAACTTGGCGTTCGATCGTTAATTCAAGAAAAAATGTGTAAGACTTAGGGGCCGTTCATAAACTACGTTACCGATTTCAGGGGGGTGGGAGTCGCACCCTCGCAGGATTTGTAACCCTTTTTTAAAAGAATTCTTCTTTTTTCCTCTTTTTCCAAGAAATTTCCTCTCTTTCCCTGTTTTTCCTCAAGTGTGAACTAAATTAATAGAACCCAATGAGAAAATCCAACTTATTTTGTTTGAAAGTTTTATTGTTATTTTGTTGGACATTCTGCTAATGGGTTGAAAATTTTAGTATTTTGTTGAAAATTCGACTATGTGGTTGAAAAATCGTCCTTTTTTGTGAAAAATTAATCTTCTTGGTCAAAAAATCATCTGTTCTAGTTGAAACCCAAACTATTTTAAAAAAAATATGTATTATGTTAAAAATTAATCTTCTTTGATAGACAATTAATCTTCTTAGTTGAGAATTCATCCTTTCTCGTTATAAATGCAACTGTTTAGTCGACAATTAATCTGTTTTGGTTGAAGATTCAACTATTTTGTTGAAAATTCGTCTTTTTTGGTTCAAAATTCATATTTTCGGGTTTCAAATTCAATTGTTTTGTATAAAATTCCTCTTTTTGACTTAAAAATTCCTCTTTTGACTTGAAAATTTATCTTTTTGGTTGAGGATTAAACCATTTTGTTAAAAATTAGTCTTTTTTAGGGTTTCATAGCCCCGGGCAAAAACCCTCATAGTTTCGGTCGGGAGTCCGACCGTCCATACGTCCGTCGTAATTTTTTCCAAGGATGGGAAAGAAATGTAGGGGGTGTATGGGAGAGAAAGATTGAGAGGGAGATATTTCAAAAATTTAATTAACCTTTTTTTTAAGGAAAATAATTTTTTACAAATGCTTTGAAAAATTTTTCTTTTCAAGAATTATTTAAAAAAAAATCAACATTTTTTTTAAAGATTTTATTAGTACTTAAAAAAATCTTCTTAGGCTACGGAACCCTTTTTTGTAGGAGCTCGGCATCTACTTTCACTAATTTTTTGTAGAAATCAATTTGTTGAAAATTCTTTTTTTTAGTGTCGAAAATTAATGTTTTGAACTGAAAATTTAACAGTTTCATTTTCGGTTGAGAACGTATCTTCTTTAGTTAACAGTTCAACTATTCGGTTGAAAAATCTTTTTTTTTTTTTTGATTGAAAATTAACTTTCTTGTTGAAAATTCTTTTTTTTTTTGGTTGTGAATTAATTTTTAAACTGAAAAAGAAACTATTCCATTTTTGGTTTAAAATTGCTTTTTTTTTCATTGAAAACTGATCTTTTCTAGATGAAAATTCAAATAATTTGTTTCGAATTAACTCTTTTGTTGAAAGTTCATATTTAAGGGTTGCAAATTCAACTTTAATGTAGAAATTTTGTCTTTTTGACTTCAAAATTCCTCAATAATTCGTCTTTTTTCTTTGAATTCAATCCGTTCAAAATTCGTTTTTTTCAAATTAATTTTTGAAATTGAATATTCAATGATTTTATATTTGATTAAAAACTTATATTTTATAGTTGAGAAAAACTTGCATTTTCCAGTTGAATATTCAACTATTTGGTTGATCAAAAATATGAATTTTTAACAAATAAGACAATTTTCTAACTCAAAAAAAGAATTTTCATCAAAATACCAAAAAATTTTAATTTTTCACCAAATAGTTCAATTTTCTATGAACTAAACTCATTAATCTTCAATCATTAACCCAAGAGTTAACTCTCAACCAAAGAGATGAATTCTCAGTAAAAATGAGGAATTTCTCATCAACAAACAAGATTAATTTTTTCAAAAAAAAAAACAAACGAATTTTCATCAAAATACATGAATTAAATACCAAATAGTTGAATTTGCAACTCATAAAGGATACATTTTTAACAAAAACTAGAGTAGTTCCATTTTCAGATAAATTAATTAATGTTTACAAAAAAGAATTTTCATCAAAATAGTTTTAATCAAATAGATGAAACTTGAAAAAAAATGAATTTTTAACCAGTTACTTCAACTTTCAAACAAGTAGTTGAATTTTTAACCAAAAAAGGTGAGAGTTCAACCAAATAGTTGAATTTTCCACCAAAAATATGAATTTCTAACGAAAACGTTAACTTTCAACTAAATAGTTTAATTTTCTACCAATCTGTAAAATTCTTAAGCCAAAAAGCCGAATTCTTCACAAAACAATTGAATTTTCTGCCAAATAGTAGTATTTTAACCGAAACGGATGAATTTTCAATGAAGAAGATTACTTTTCTACCAAAAGAGAAGAATTTTCAACTTTCAACCAGAAACAGAATAGTTACATTTTCTCAGTTAAAAAAATTAATTCTCAACCATAAAAGTCAGATTTTTTTTTATAAAATAGTTGCATTTTCAACCAAAGAGATGAGTTTTCAATGAAAGCGTTCAACCAAATAGTTGAATTTTTAACAAAAATATGAATTGTCAACAACATCCTACATTCTCAACCAAATAGTAGAATTTTAAAACTGAAAAAGTTGAATTTTCAACCAAATAGTTCAATCTTCTACTAAAGAGATGAATCTTCAATTAAAAAATGAATTGGCAACAAATTAGTTCAACTTTTAACTGATTAGTTGAATTGTTGACCATAAAAGATAACTTTTTGAAAGACATTTGCATTTTCAACAAACTAATCACGTTTTCAACCTAATAGTAGAATTTTTGCCCAAACGAGATGAATGGCATATATAAGCAAAAAAAAACGAGACAAAGGAGTAGTTTCTTAAAAACAGGGAGTAAAAAGAATTCTTTAAAAAAAGGAAAAAGAAGGAAATAGGGGTAAGAGTATGAAGTCTGACATATGACAATGATTTTTAAACTTATTAAGTTAAGATACTGAGCAGCACCGATGCAGGGCCATTTGCAAACTTTATTACAATTTATTATCGAGATACGTAATAAATGTTATCTAGCTTTGTAACGTTACAAATTTTCAACGAAATGTATGAACTTTCAACTAGAAAAGATAAATTATTGTCTAAAAATAGAATAGTTAAATTTGCAGTTAAAAACAAATTTCAACCGAAAGAGTGAAGTTTCAACTAATAAGATTACTTCTTTATGAGAAAAGACCATTTTTTAACAAAATACATGAATTTTCATAAAAAAAGTTAAATTTTCAACTAAAAAGATTAAAATTCTACAAGAAAAGACGATTTTCAACAAAAATAAATAAATTATGAACGAAAAACAGAATAGATAAATTTTCAGATAAAAAAATTAATTCACAATAAAAAATCATTCTTTCCACAAAATAGGTCAGTTTTCAATCTGAAAATATGAGGTTTTACAAAAAAGTTTATGCCTAACAAAATTGTTGAATTTTGAAACAAAAAAAACGAATTTTCTACAAAAAAGTTAAATTATCATCCAAAGAAATGATTTTTCAACTAAAATGATGAATCTTTAACTAGAAAAATAAATTTTTGACGAAATAGTTTAATTTTCAACCAAAAAGATTAAGTTTCTACCAGAAAATACGGTTTTTAAACTAAAAAAGAAAAATTTTCAGCAGTAAATGGAATAGATAAACTTTCAGTTAGAAAAAATAAACTCACAATAAAAATATCAAATGATCAACAATATGGTTACATTTTAAATGAAAAAATATTAATTTTCAACGAAAAATGTAATAGTTGATATTTTATACAAAAGTGATATTAATTGTAAACCTGCAACAACTGAATTCAACCAAAAAAGATGAATTTTCAATAATATATTTGGATCCTTAACCAAAACAGATGCATTTTTAAACCAAAAAATAACGTTACTTCAACTGTCCCTACCCCCCCCCCCCATATACCCATTTTACTAACTGCATTTTTTACACACCCTCCCCTTAAATTGGTAACGTAATTTATGGACGGCCCCTAGGCAGTTGATATCAATGACATAAGACAATTTTCGATAAATGGATGAGCTAAGTGTGGGTTGATGGGAGATAATTAAGCGATTGAGGTTTAAGTCTAGTCTTCCTAATTTGGCATCTTACTTGGGATCTCTAATCATCCTACAGCAGATCTATGCGATAAATACATCAAGGCTGAATTCGCTAGTACAATTACCTGTAGGCTGTGTATTGTATAAGTCAAGACAATTACTTGAGATATTAGTCATTGAAACATATTGTTAGATACTAAAAAACAAAGGTATTTTGCCCGCGTGGGTAAGAATAGAATTCTTGATGTCTCTCTTCATTAAACTAATAGTTGAATTGGGAAATCCACAAGAGAATATAACAAATAAAACTTTAAACCCCGTAATAGAAGTTCTTGTTTCTTCTCTCATTATCTGGTAACGAAGACTGGGAATTGAAACACAAATGAACTAACGTTTAACTCATTCTTCATTATCCTCGCAACAATCTTCGCTTGTTCCTCACCTCAAGAAAGTTTCACCGTGGCAAGTGAAGAATGGAGAAGATCAACGTTACGAAGTTTGGTCCTTACGTTGATTGCAAAGCAGGTTGCGAGCCACTCGGTCGCTAATTGTAATTCGACGTTTAACTCTTCGTCAGATGCAAGACCGTAATTTGAATCCCCCTTCATCGTCGAAACACTTTCGGGTAAATGACGAAAGCCCGTGAAATTAATGAACTAAAGCCAGCTTTACGTGTTAAGCGAAGGATCAAACGACTACGCTACTTGGGCAAACGATTAGATGTTAATGATTTTGTCTGGAAAGGACACGCAAAAGGAAGATAAAAAGCTGTAAGCTTCAAGAGTTTCCGGTTCTTCAGCACATCTTAATTGAACCAGTCACCACCAGAAGAGCCGAAAATCGTTTTTTGAGACTGAAAGTAGAAATTTCATCTGCCAAATCCTGTGCTAATCTATTAAATATATATGGAACACGTAAAGCACTTAAATACAGACTTCACAATCTTTTCCCTATTCTCCTCTTTTCACCGTTTTGAAGAATAAAATAGAAAGTTCCCGTTAATGATTTAAATCTCACATTTGTAGACCTGCATATTCAACGTTTTAACAGCACAAAGAGTACAAGAATAACCTTTGGCACGATTTCTTCTTAAGCTAGAAGTCTCAAGAAAGTTTGATGAATGGTTATCTTTCTTCCAGCATTGAAAAACAGGTGTTCGTACGTCCAGAAGAAAGCCTTGAAGATTTCGAAGGTATAAGGTACCGTTTGAAATATCCAATAAATTAAGTTAAATGCGTCACATGTTTTGATAAGGAGGCACCCTGCTCATAGATCAGCATTATAATTTATTTTTTATCACCTCGATATTCAGTCTCCATGTTTTACCTGCACTGCTTTATACGTGCTTCTGGTTTCTTTCTGCCTTACCGACTGGTACCTTAAATCACTATCCTGTCCAACCAAGAAACTAAGCTTGATTCATACCTAACCGACCTGCGGAAGGAGGTAACATATGCTCCAGAGTCAATATACCTATCCACTGCATTCGCCTTGCCTCCTGATTGTTGCCTTGTCAATGGATGGCGCGAAGGAAGATGTTCCTTCCACAGAGATCCGATCTCTCGATCGGGAAAACGAATAGTCGATCTTTTATCGATAGCAAATGTCCTTGTGAGTTACGAACCATGTTACCTTGGAATTCCAGCTTCGATCTTCGAACAAGACTCTTTCAGTCCCATGTAAACCAGAAGGAAGCAAAACAGAACGAAATTGTCAAATTGGTGAACAGCCTTTCAAAAATAATAATATTGTACATGGAGATCATTAGGATATAATAAGAAAACATCGCGGTGTCGTACATCAATCATGCAATGTCAATTAACGATCGTTCAAAAACTACGTCACGCTATTTTAAAAACTTTATCCATCCACCACTTCTTCGCCACAGATCATCAGAGAAAGCTTGAACCACCCCCGGAGGTAACATCAGAAATAGAAGCTCCCCCCACTCAGGTCGAAATATTTTAATAGATTTCATTTGATAAATGCCGAAAATAAAACAGAAAACATCAAAAACATAATATTTTAACAGGCTGCACAGACTAAAATGCATTTTTCAATTAAATAGTTGAATTTTCAACCAGAAGAAGAATAATTTGCTATCAAAAGAAATAAATTTTCAACGAATGAGTTGACTTTCCAAGCTTAAGAGTCGAATGTTTAGGAAGTCAGTTGACTGTAAAACCCGAAAAGATGAACTATCAGCAAAAAAGTTAATGATAACCGAATAGTTTAATTTTCAACAAAAAATAAATAATCTCAGACTAAACTTTTATATTCACAACCAAATAGTTGAACTTTCAAGCAAAAGAGTCGATTTTTGAACAAAATAGTTGAACTTTGAAACACATAGTTGAATTTTCGACATACAAAGATGGATTTTCAACCAAATAGTCGAATTTTCGATAAAAAATATAGAACTTCAATCAAAAATAGTTACATTTTTAAACAAATGGTTGTATTTTCAAAGCAAAAAGACAAACGTTTTAAAAGATAGTTAAATCCACCAAGAAAGATGAATTTTCTGCAAATAGAAATGGATTTTTAATCCAGAGGGACGAATTTTTGACAAAACAGTTAAACTTTTGGAGAAAAGATAAATTTTTAACAAAATAATTGAACTCCTATCCAGACAATTGAATTCTCTACCTAAAAAGATGAATTTATAACCAAATAGTTCAATGTAAAAAAAAATATTATCAACCAAACAGTTCCAATTTGAACCAAATAGTTGCCTTTTTAAGCCAAAAAGTTGAATTTATAAAAAAAATATGAATTTCAAAAAAATATTATAATTTTCAACAATGTGAGTAAATTTTCAACAAAATAGTTGAATTTTCAACTAACATGATGTATCTTTAACGTCCGAAAAAATGAATTTTCAACAAATAAGTTCCGCCGGAATATGGAGGAGCGATTGAAATTATAATATTATTAACAAAAAAGACCCACTCTATATTCAAATGCTTAAAATAATCCGTACGAAATTTGTGTAACTAATGCGTAATACGGATTGTTATCGTTAAGTCTTAAATATAGAGACTCAGAAATGACGCGCTGTGAAACAAAAATTCGTTTTTCATATTACTTTTCAATCTATTAAAATGTGAATTCAGGTAATTTATTAAAAAACAAAAAATTTCAAGATGAAATTAAAAAAAGAGGGGTAGGGGTCGAATCGTGACTTAACCTTAGTTCAAAAAGGGGGTATTGGCCTTGCGCGACTTGACGTGACAAAATAGACGGGCAGGGGGTGTAAAATTGTCAAAAATAGAAAGAAAACACCGCAAAGTTGCGACATTGGTGAAAATCCGTTCAAAAATAAAAATACTATTCACCAGGGTCATTGCCATTTTAAAAGAAAATATCGCGGTGCCGCACATCAGTCTTGCAATCTTAATGACGAAAAAATGGTCGTAATCCTTGGTAGTTTTTACTTAGGTTATCTTCAATTATATGCAATTTGCACCAATAAAGATGGATGCGTAGAGATGCAAGACCGGTAGCACTTTTAGCGGCGTTATGAAGAATGGTTGAGAAGACTCTTTTAATCCCATGTAAACCGGATAGAAAGAAAACAGCACAAAGTTGTGACATTGGTGAAAACCCATTCAAAAATAAAAATATTCTTCATCAAGATCATTACCATCTTAAAATAAAATATCGCGGTGCCGCACATCGATCTTGCAATCTCAATGACGAAAAAATGGACATCATCCCTGGTAGTATTGTTATTCGTTTCTTGATGTTTTGTTGATGTTTTCCGTTTCTGACAGATGAAAGATCCGACACAGCAAGTTATTTTGCAAGCTCATTTCGAATGCATAAGAGGGAATTAACTCGAAATCAGCGATTCGTGCCGATAAAGACGGATGCGTAGAGATGCAAGAACGGTAGGACTTTTAGTAGCGGCATAGAGGATGGATCAGACTTGCGGCAAACGTGAGTTACTTGTGAGCACTTGGGTGGCTCGTATGTTGCATAGGCGTAATGGGCCAACTTGTCTGCTACTGCAGCTCATCCGTCAGAGGCCTAAGTCTTGTATCTGCGCCCCGTGTTAGCGCCGCCTCTTTCGCGAGTTTGTATGCGCGCAAATGCTGAGTGCGAGTACTAGGAATCAGGATTTGATATCCTGGACACGTACACTCAAGTGCTGGAAGAGTTCTTGGCAATCTGAGAAAGAAGGAAGAATGAAGAGTCAGACAAGAAAAGACATGACAAAGACAAGCTGATAAAGGGCTCTGATCCACACTAAATAAAAAACCTAGACCTCTACGATCTTTAAATAACACGATCTTTCCCAAATAATTCACATTTGGCCTATTCTAATGACGAATCAAAATTAAGAAGTAAAAGGAGCCGTGCCAATTTGGAAGAGTTTAAAACTTAATATGTATTTATTTGGAATCGTGACAATGTCATAGATGAAATTAACCCAGTAGATAATACCATGTTTAGTCAGACGTAGAATCAGAGTTCATGCCCTTCTGTGAATTCATTATTTTCTGCTTTTTATTAATTAAAATGTTTATTCATTCAATTTTCAGGTAAATTTTTTCAAAGTATGTAAATATAGACATTTTAAACGCTTGTTTCAAATGGAAAAGTCACGGTTACTCGTGGGATACACGTGTGGAATGCACGTGGAATGCACGTGGAATAATTAGAAATTGGAAGCAATCCAAATTTGATAGTCAAAAGTTTCACAATATAACGAGTTATACTTTCAAATATTGAAAACTCAACAATTTATAAATGGGAATTGCAACATCGTCACAAGCCTATCTGAATAAGTAGATAATTCCACATTTAGTCCGACCAAAAATGAGAGTATTCCGAGGCGGGAACTAGACCAGAACCACAGAACTAGAACTACACAAGAACTACAAGAAATACACCAATTACTGTTTAAAAGCCCTCTTGCATTATTTCCTTTCTAGTTTGAAAAGAATATTTCTTCAGCCCTATCTTTAGTACAGGTTCAAAAAAATAAAAGGTGGAATCATTGGAAAATAAAATATATTCAAATTAGGTCTTTTAGACTTAAAATATTCAAAGTCCTCAATTCGGTATCCCAAAGTGTAATCGCTCAAAATTATTCGCGTTTAAATAAAAGCATTATACAACTGAGATACAACTTAGAATCGAAATTTTAAATATTGACAATAAATACAATTGGAAAGTTAGCCAAATTTAATTAGGCTCTCAATTAAAACATTTAATGTCAAAATACCAGATAGGATTATTGAAAATGTTTAGTCTGTATGAAATTATTGTGGTTATTTTTAGAGGATGCAACAATTCCTTGGTGGAGATAAGGTCCAACTTTGGGCCCTACATTGATGATTTAATCGAAGCTTAAAGTCATAAAGAAGTAATCGCGTTGGCTGATCATGACTGAGTGTCGCTGACAGTCTGAAGGGGACCGTTAAAACTTTGTTGCAGGATGGGAAAAGCAAATCCGATTATAAAACGTCCTGTCTGTTCGAATTTTTCAGGTGGGATCATCAGGTTCAGTCACACCTGTCACCCTTTCGTTACGGCTCGGACGGAAGGGAGAAACAGAAGACTGCCATCTTTTCTCAGATACTCTCGAGCGACTACTGGTCTTAGGGGCCGTCCGTAAACTACCTTACCAATTTCGGGCTATTTTTTATTATTTTTTTTTTTTGCGTTTTCAGTGAGTTACATGCTAATACGCCTACGTGGCCGTGTGGTAAACTCTAAGCTTCGGTAATGAATACAAAATTATGCAAAATATTAAAATATCAGATATCACACCCCAAAATGCTCTAAAAACAGGGGAAATAGGATGATTTTTCCCGAAAATAGGCCAATAATACATGAATAAATTCTTATAGATAAAATGAATGTAGACACCATATTGAATTCCATATGAAATCCTTAATTTAAAATTAATTAAACCCTTTAAGTTGATAAGATTTAAAGTCGAAATATATTGCATTTTCAATAAAATAGTTGACTTTTCAACAGAAAAAGATTAATTTTTTACCAAAAAAAAAAAAAATGAATTTTCAACCCCAAAAGATGGAATTTCATAACAGAAAAAATAATTTTTAACCAAAAAGTTTCATTAACAGCCAAATAATAAAACTCTCAAGCACAATATATAGTCTTTCAAAAAAGTAGTTAGGATTTCAAAAAGATAAATTTTTCAGAAGACAATTTAATTTTTAACTCAAAAAGATTAATTTTGAACAAACAAGATTAATTTTCTACCCGAAAAGGCAAAGTTTCAATAAAATACATGAATTTTCTACCAGACTGTTTAATTTTCAACTAAAAATTATCAATACTATACGAAAAATGGAATCGCTGAATTTTCAATTTAAAAGATTAATTTTCAACAACAAAAAGGAAACTAATTCTTAACGAGTTAAATTCAACATAAAGAGACAAATTTTCCATATAAGGGTTTAGTTTTCAAGCTAAAAAGTTGAATTTCTAACAAACAAGATTAATTTTATACCCAAAAAGGCATAGTTTCAACAAAATACATGAATTTTCTACCAGATAGTTTAATTTTCAACTAAAAATGATCAATATTCTACGAAAAATCGAATAGCTAAATTTTCAATACAAAAGATTAATTTTCAACATCAAAAAGGAAACCAATTCTTAACCAGTTAAATTCAACATAAAAAGACAAATTTTCTAGAAAAAAGTTTAGTTTTCAAGCTAACAAGTTGACTGTTTTAGAAAACAGTTGAGTTTGGAACCGCAAAAGATGAATTTTTAATCAAGAAAGATGAAATTTCAAGACAAAAAGACCTTTTTTTTATAAATTACTTGAATTTTCAGCCGGAAAATATAAATTTTTAACTAAAAAAGATGAATTTCTATCCAAATAGTTCAACTTCCAACCAAAAAGATGAATTTACCACCAAGAAGATTAATTTTAACAGGAAAGTTAAATCTTCAATCAAGAAAAATGATTTTTCAACCAAATAGTTTAATTTTTAAGCCAGAATGACTAATTTCCTAAGAATTACTTGAATTTTCAACCAAATAGTTCAATCTTCTACTAAATTGTTTTTTTTTCCAGCAAAAAAGATGAATTTTCATCCAACCAGTCGAATTTTTAGCTGAAAAATATGATTTTTCAACAAAATGTTAATTTTCTACCAAATTGTTGAATTTTGCGTCAAAAAGACAAATTTTAAACCAAATAGTGGAATTTTTATCTGAAACGGATCGGTTTCCAACCAAAAATGGAAAAGTTAAATTCTCAGTTGAAAAAATTAATTTTCAATCAAAAATGAAAGGAATTTTCCACAATATAGTTGCATTTGTGAACCAATAGTAGATTTTTTAACCAAACCAGAAATACCAGAAATAGAGGAATTGTCTCATGGCTTCTATTAATTCAGTTTAAATTTGAGTAAAAAAACGAGTAAAGGGAAAAGTTTTTTCAAAAGAGAGAAAAAAAAAAGAAAAATCCTTTAAAAAGGGGAAAAGAGAAGATCCGTTGCAGGGCAACCAAATCAATCAATTATTTATTATCTCAATTCAATTTTCATATTTGCAAATAAAAAGTCATAAGAACTGCTTAAAGCAGAAAGTGTCAGAAAATGGTTAGAAAAACGGGCTACAGTAATGAATTTATTTCGCTCAGCGCCATTTGAGGAAGGAGGACATTAAATAGCGAGCTTGCTTGCTTGTTTCCGGAAGGAGTTGTTACTGGTTATTTTTCTCTCCTTGAATTCGTTATTCATTCACAAAAAGTCGGACAGAGTAAGAGGTGGTTTACGAGATGGGATAAAGACTGGGCCAGAAATAAGGGAAAGAGAGGGAAAGTGCTCGAAGCTATTTCCCTCGGGAAGAAAGCACTCGTGTAACGAGGCAAAAGTTTGACGGTACTTACCTGCAACAGCCTTCTGTCAGAAAAAAAACTGAATGGTCTCTTCAAGAGTTCAAACAAGTGTACAAGAATGAAAGAGATGCTAAAGAAGACCAAATTCAGCTCTAAAATAAGCGACACGTCATTTTCTATCCAGGAGCAATTTTTTATCATCGATGCACCTAATTATCAACTGAAAATATAATATATTATTCAATTTGAAATGCTATTGAATATAATTAATAATCCTATCTTAAAATAGCTACATCGGGTATCATACATTTTTCATTTTAATCCTAATTTTAATCGGCATTTAGTAATCTCTAACTTTTATTTAAGTATACGATTCTATCCCAGCAATTTAAAATGATGTAGTTTTGAATGTTTTTTTTAATAGTTCGATTTTGAAAATGTACATTTTGAAACTCTTCAATTTTGAAAGCGTATACAAAAATTCTTAAATTTGGATGAGTTTGAAGATCTAAAGTCAAGTTTTCAATACTAAATCTTCCAAATCGAAGAAAATTCTAATTTAAATAATAAAAATTACAACTTTTCGAATTGTAAAACTTGACACTTACATTATTTTTGATTGTACATTTTTAAAATTGAAAGCTCTTCAATTTTAAAGATGTATAAATAAAAATTCTTAAATGTGGATGATTTTGAAGATCAACAGTCAAGTGGTCTAACTCAACTCATCATTAACTCATCAAATCATTAATCAATCAATCATAAGTAAATTATCAATATTATAGAATTTTAGATTGTGAATTAGCATAACTTTTAAGTGTAAATTGTAAAAAATATAAGCTTAATTCTGCTATTATTTTCTTTCTTTTTTACTTTCTTCTACACTGCTGAATTTGAACGATTGGCAATTTAAAGTTTTAGCGTTTTAAAGATTTACAATGGAAAATTTTTTAATTTTCAAGATTTGCAGTTTAAAATTTTTTAATTTTGAAGATGTATAAAAAACAATTCTCGAATTGTGATGATTTTGAACATCAAAAGTCAAGAGTTTTCCATTATAAATCTTCAAACTTTAAGAAATTGGGGATCGAAATAATCACAATTGCAAAAATTATTAATTGTACATTTTGAACATTGAAAACTCTTGAAGTTTTAAAATTTACAATTTGAAGTTCTGCATTTTCAAAGAGTTCCAATTAAAAATTGTGGTCTCATATTTTAAAGGTATGTAATTTGGAACATTTTTTTCGAATAGTTCTATTTTAAAGATTTACTACTCAAATGTCTACAATTTAAAAAATTATAATCTAAAATTCTTGAATTTTAAAGATTTTGGATATCACAAGTCAATTTTCAAATTCCAAATTGATGAAGTTTTGAACGTAAAGTTTCAAAATTACAGAATTTTCAATTGTAAAACTTACAACTTGCATAATTTTGAATTATGAATTGTCAAAATTAAAAACATTATTAAAAATTCTTAAATTTAAATGATTTTGGATATCACAAGTCAATTTTCAAATTTTAAATCTTCCAAATTGATGAAGTTTCGAATGCAAAGTTTCAAAATTACAGAATTATCAATTGTAAAACTTACAACTTGCATAATTTTGAATTATAAATTGTCAAAATTGAAAGCTGTCAGCGAAATTCGGCTGTCACAGTGAGATGTACCGTTACAATAAATTTTCATTTTTTTTTTGGAACAAAATCATTTTCTTCTATCTATCATTACTTGTTTAGCGTTTCCATTTCTCGGGAGCAGGCTTTTATTCTTGAAAAAATGGAACAATCGATTTTTAATCGCTACCGAAAGCCGATTATTAAAACCTGTGCAATTGTAACCTCAAAATTCTTGGACGATTTACTCGGAATTGGTTCATTTTATTGAATCAAACGTTCTTTACCCGCTTCAAGAAACTCAATATTTCAGGAGTGGATTTTTGTTTTTTATTTGAAATAAAAGTTAAATTTTTTGTCGCAATCCGCAGCCTAGCCTGCTCCGACTTGTGGTCAGTGTGACCTAGATATTATGAAATTCTATATCCATTTGCTCGAAATTGGGTAAGATTTTCTAATCACAATTTTTGGACCTCGATTAATCAACACTTTCACTTGGGAATAGAATTTTTCATCTTTAAATGGTGATTTCGATCTTACAGAATGTTTTTTCGTTCACCTGAAAAATTTCTTTTTTGATGGTTATCGAGTTTTGTACTGCCACCCTTCATTTATGACTCTAATAGAAGTCAAATTATTTAAATTTTTCAATAATATTCCAAACGGTGCCCTGCAAATATTGAAAAATTTACTCTAATTGTTACGGAAAAATCAAATTTGGTGTTAACGATCCTTTTGGCATTAGACAACTTTTTAGAACATTTACCAAAAATGTTTTCAGAATTTTTTTTTTTAAATGCTGCATTTCTTCAACTAATCAGGATATTTACAGTATAGCGAAGGTCATAAAATCCTGGATAATACATTTTTAACTTTTTAATTTGAGTTTAGAATTTTTTATTCCTCTCAAGAAAGATTATATGTTAACATGTTCGCAAGATGAAGATTTGATGAAGTCTTCAAATATGAATCAGGGAAAATGAAAAGTTGGTCAAGGAAAAATTATGGAATTTTGAAAATGAAGTTTTGCGGCCATCCTGATCAAATACTCTTGGCAGTTATTTATTTTCCTTGAATTTCTATTTCCATATTTTTTGCAGTTGCTTTCTACTGTGAAATATATTCTTTTTCAAAAATTTTGTATTTATAATCTTAAGTTCTACAATTTTAAAATGCATAATTTTTAATTGCAATTTTTTCAATTTTTCTTTAAATGTTCTTTGTTTTCCTTTTGTTTCTTTTTTTTTTTTATTTGTTTCTTCTTCGCTGTTGAATATGAGCGATTGAGAAATTAAAGTTTTACCATTTTTACGATTTACAATTGAAAATTCTTCACTTTTAACGATTTACAGTTCAAGATTAATTGATTTTAAAGATCTATAAATAAAAAAAAGTGAAGAGAATTTTTTGTTGCAAAACTTAACATTTGCATTATGATGCAATTCTGAGTCCTTTTTTGGAATAGTTAACTTTGAAGATTTAAATTGGAATTTATTTAATTTGAATTGCCAATTCCTTATTTGTGAACAGTAAAAATAACAGCGTTGATTTATTTTTTGGAAATTCTTAAAATTTTTTACATTTGTAACATATGCTTCCGTATATAAAAAAGTAACTTTGCCGGAACTTTTTTATAGAGCTTCCCCAACACTGCATCAAAATTGAAATAATCGTAAAGTCAGATAAACATGCTTGTTATGCCAATTTAACATTATAAGCATTGAAGCATAGAAGCTCACATCTGGAAACAAAATTTAATAAGATTTCAAACTGACGTATACTAATAAATTGTGAAACTGGATGGTAAAAAAGAATCAAGAGGAAAAAGCACGCGATCTGTGAGCGGAAGCATAGGAGCATCAATGTGGAAAAACTAAATAAATGAATTCGAAGATTATTATTATAAATTTAGAATGAATTAAAATACTGTTCTAAACCGTGTTACTATTTATACTATCACTATATCACTATCTAAATTATATTAAATTTTGCAGTATCTCTTGGTTTAGATACGTCCGTGAAATTTGCCTAAGATTACTTTGATATTCCCTTGAGCAATATGCACAAGACATATTGGATGGATATAGCGTACGCGTGCTGTCTTTACGATAAACAGAGAAATATCACTCGTCTGGAAACTTGTATATACCCAACAGGATGTCTAGATTCCTCCGACATTTTCAATACCACACTCAGGAAACGATTTGGTTGACAAAAATGTTGTTGTTTTTACCACAGAATATGGTTATTATATGGACAACAACATATTTAGCTAAACCAAACAAATTTTCTGGTTGTTTTAACCAAATCTTTTGGTAGATGAAGCATTTTGCTGATTTAACCAAAAAATTGGGGCCAATAGAATATTTTGTTGAATCAACCAAAAATTGTTTGATTCAACCAAATTTTCATCTATATCCAAGGAAACCCTTTTTTGGTTTGTGAACATTTTTTTCTGATTCCATATTGAAGCTTCTATGCTTCCGCCCGATTTTTGCGTTTTCTTTGTCTCGCGACTTTTTTTATCAGGACAGTGTGAAAATTTAATAGTATTCGCCAGTTTGACATCTTTGACACAATTCTACACTTTAGACTAAAATGAATGAATTTTAAAAATCGTGACGCCCAATTTCAGAATTAATCATTTTTATTGACCTAGTTCCAAGATCTTAATTTGAGATTGCTTTAGTCTTTAAAGAAAGTTTGGAATTGTTTAATTTTTAACTCTTCATGTTTGAATTCATTAATTTTGAAAGTTACCAATTAGAAAGCCCAAATTTTGTATTAAAAAATAAATCCAATCTCTAAAATTTTATATATTCTTTAATTAAAATTTAAAATTATAGTTTTTCAGGGGCAATTATAAAACAGTTTCATTTTTAAGGCCTTGAAACTACCGTATCTTTTGCCTGAAAAACAATTTCACAATGTTGTAGTTTTAAATTTCTAATATTAAAAATGTCAGTACAGTTTCACTATTATGTTTTTCGAAATTTTATATAAGAAGCCTTAATAGTCACTTTTGAATTAAATAATTTTAGATGTAAGTATTCTAAGCTGCACAATTTTCATTTTTCAAAACTCTAGAATAAGTTCAAAACAATAAAAATTAAGAAAATAATTAATCGAAATCAAGCCTGAAAAAAAAAGAAGTTTACTGAACTAGGTAACGAAAATTAAATTATTTTTATTTGAAAATGTCAAAAAATGTTAAACATTTCGAACTCAACTCAAAAAATATAATTTCGAATTAAAAGGCTCGAAGTTGTTCAATTTCAATAATTGGATATAGGTGGCGAAAAAGTGACCTTGGATTTGACCTTGAACCTCATTTTCAAAGCCATTTTGAGGTCAGCTTTGTTTTTTTAAATAGGAACCCCTATTGTTGGTGCCCGAATCGAAAAGAGCGGCAAATTTTAGGTTCGGGTATGTGTTTATAGGTCTAGGGTTAACCCTGAAGGTTAGGGTGACCTCCACAGGTCAAGTAAAGGTCAAAGTCGCTGTATAGGATCTCATAGAAATCTCGCAGAATTAGTAACTTTCAACGTGGAATCCAACGGTCACCTTGGACTTGACCTTGAACCCCGTTTCCAAGGTCATTTTGAGGTCACAATCGTTAGGTTGATTAGGCTGAGATTTTGAATATTGATGTTGAAGTAAAATTTAAAGGTCGTTTCAAATGAAACTTATCACAATAATCCTTCTTTTGGCGTACTCTGTCCTTCATTTGACCGGTAGAAGTCACGTTAACCCTTGACCGAAACACATACACCATAACGTAAAATTTCCCGCTCTTTTTGATTATGGCATCAAAAATAGGAGTTCCCATTAAAAAAACAAAGCTGACCTCAAAATGACCTTGAAATTGAGGTTCAAGGCCGAATCCAAAGTCACTGTTGGATTCTTCGTTGAAAGTTACCTGGTGTATGACCTTTTTGTTTGTTTAACAAACCACAGAGATTGCTAGGGGTTTCCATACTTCTTCGCCGTCCTGTATAACCGGATATATAATTGGTAATATCCTAAAACTTTCCAATTTTTAGTTGAAAATAAAAAAAAAAGAATCATTTAGGATTGCAAAAAATTTTATTAGAAAATTTCAAGAATTAATAATAATAATTCAACATAAAACTATTCGATTTAAAATTAAAAAGATAAAAATTGTGTTTACAATAACAATAAGTCAAATATGAACTCTCTGAAATTGGTACCCCAGTAATTAAAAATAGTTATTTATGATACGCTGTACGCTGTACCCTAAGAGAAAATTTTACGGCCTAGGCTAAGAAGTGCTATTTTAGATATCGTTCACAGTACCTAAAATCGCACTTACGATGACGGTGTGATGAAATTTTTTTAAATTTTGCATAGTTAAAATTTTTGGGTTCTAAATTTTTATGTTGAGTGATAAATTTTCAATTTTTCTCTTCAATAAATTCTAATTTTGCAATTAAAATTGAAAAATTATGTTTTTTACAAACATAATCAACAATCTGAACATTTTTAAACGATTTGAATTTGCTTAAAATAATAGCAATTTTAAAGGCTTTTAATTAAAAAATTTCTGATATTCGGATTTGTTTAACTTTCGAAATTCCTGAGCAGAATTTTTTTCAGTTTTAATCTTTCCCATTTTAAAATACTCCATGTTGAACGTTTTTTGAGGATAATCCTATTTCAAAGATTTGTAAATGAATATATTTCTGTTTCGAATAGAGTTTTTAAGTCGTTTTTACGAATTTTCATTACAAATTTAGACACGCATTTTACATTGGATTATTGAAATAGAAAAAATCTAACTGTACACCGGCTTCATTTCCTTAGATCATTTCAATTTCTTAAATCAAAATGTTCTAAGCATGCCTCAATTTGTATTGAAAATTCAAAAAACGGCTACATACTTCTAATTTTTGAACTAAAAGAAATTTCTAATCAATTTAAATGTTGAAGTATACTTTTTTCATGTAATAATAATTCAAAATTCTACAATTTCGGAAGCTTTCGCTTTGAAACATTGAATTTAGTTTTTAACTTATAATTGTCTAATTTCAATCGCTTTGAAATAAAAATTATTGAAATTCAAGAGTTTTTAATTATCAAATATTTAGTTTTGAACGCTTTTAATTAGAAATATTCCATTTTAATTCCTTTTATTTTTAAATGATCTGAATTTTGAACTCTTTTTTGGACTGATTTTGAACGCTTTGAATTGAGAATGATACAATTTCAAATCCTTTCTAATGAAATTGTCCAATTTTCAAAATTTAGGTCTGCAATTTTACAATTTTGAGAGCTTCTGATTACAATTTTTTTGCATTTGTTTGATATCGAACATTTTTAATTCAAAATCTTTCAATATATTTTTTGTTGTTTCAAACACTTTCAATTCGAAATGATGAATGAATTACACAGACAAACATGACATCTTTTCTGTACCCAAAGACCGGACTATGTGACCTGGAAGGATTTTGGTATTCTTAAACCGAATCCGTTATTTAAATTCTTTCTATACATCAGGTTTTTGAGATATCCTTACCTGAATAGGCAAAAATTACTATTTTTGGCCATATTCGAGGCAATATAATACGATCAGCAATTTTTTTCTGAAAACTGCTAACGCCATCGTTTAGTACTCCTTTTTATCTTCCATTTCCATTTTTGATCATCCCAAACCGATTTTTTTTCTCCGAGATATTGCACATTAACCATTTCAGTTTCTCTTCGCCTTCTTTGCTAGTTTTCCATTGTGGAACTGAAATGGTTAATGTGCGATATCTCGGAGAAAAAAAATCGGTTTGGGATGAACAACAATGGAAATGGAAGATAAAAAGGAGTACTACACGATGGTGTTAGCAGTTTTTAGAAAAAAAATTGCTGATCATGTTACATTGCCTCAAATAGGCTAAAAATAGCCATTTTTGCACTTTCAGGTTAGGATATCTCAAAAACCTGACGTATGGGAAACATTTAGATAGCGGATTCGTTTTTAGGACACCAAAAACCTTTGGGGTCACATAGTCCGGTCATTGGGTACAAATTTTGTCGGCCTCTGTTATTATTGTTTAAAAGATTTTTCAAACTCTCAATATTTAAAAATTTGTTGAAGAATGAAGTTTTAAATTGTTTATCTTTAAAATTTTAGAAAATAATATAATCTAGGGACGTAAACGCGCCTGTTGCGCGCGTTCATTTTCTCCTAGTTTATTTTGATTTGCCCTTTCCCTTTCTCGGATTTCCACTATGAAATAGTATCTAACTTTAAAACACATCAAGAAACTCGTACTTGACTTTTGTCCCTGGAATTGAATTACCAGTCACGGAAAGGTAACAGAATTTATTAGGGTGTAATCTATTCTCTGAGTGTGGAGAATTTACACCCAGGATTCTACAGGTGGTCACGAAACAATGTTGGTAAAGAAACCACCTTTTAGAAGTAGTTGGGAACAGGTTGTAAATTGTTGCTCTCCAGTCATTGTAAAGCGTCAGAAAATCCGTAACCGGCAAATTAATTGGCGGCTGATAAAGGAAACCATGATTGGTGCGATAAATCGAGTTCAAGACACAAGCAAACAGAACCTGGCGTTCCCTGATTTTAATGTATCCACATGTCACATCAATGGTGCCGAAAACCTCGAAAAGGACGATGCCCATTATTTCAGAAAAGAGGCAACACACTTTCATTGAAAAGACAAAAAACTTTACATTGTAGAAATTCATTTTATGCAACAATTTCATTTATAAAGATTAAACAGAGAAATCGCAAAAGTTCACTTTAAAAACTCCCTGACTTTTCACTGATATTTCCCGGAATAAATTTTTATTTTCCATTACCATTAATATTTAGAGACCAACATTATAATATTGTAACATTTAAATAATAGAATCTTTTATAAATTAAATAAAACAATTTTTTTTATAAATTTTTAATTTATTATTCTCAGGACTGTCACAGCCTAATTTACTTTAAAAAACTGAAAAAGGCTAATTCAAACCTATTGAAAGTGACTTATTTAAAACTCAGAAAGTGACTTAAAGTGAGTCATATGCATTAATAATGTGGTTGCTCTTCTTTTGAATTTAAAAGAATTCAAAAAAATTCAATGAAATTTATAATTCATGGTGAATTTTAACGAATTCAGGCTACACTCCTGAAACTTTGAAACATTTCAAGATAAATTTAGAAAAAATTCAAATGAATTGAAAATTTTTTTTTAAATTTTATTGATTTTAGTAAAATTGAAGTGAGTTGAAAGGAATTTAAGGGAAAGGAGAATTATTCGACAAAATTCATAAAAAATTCGTAGTGAATTAAGAAAAAGCGAATTAAAAACAGCTTACAAGTATGAAACAATGCATTGAATTTATTAAGTTGTAAATCAGCTCAGAAAATTTTTAATAAATTCAAAAGAATCGGATGAAATGCTTAAGAATTTAAGATGAGTTTAAAAGTCTTCATGATTAATTAAACAAAGACTGAAATAAATTTAAAAAATCCATTGAATTGAGAAGAATTGAGTAAATTTAAAAGAATCAAAGTAAGTTCTAAAAATTAAAGAGAATCACGAAGAATTTAAAAGAATTCAGGATAAACTAATAAGAATTCACGGTGAATTCCAAGTGAATTCTAATGAAATGCAAAAAATATTTAAAAGCCTTTTCAAGTCTTTGAAGCCCTACAAAATCCCTCAGTTCTTGCGAATAAATTTGTTTAAATACACAAAGACATTATAAAATCCCGTGAAATTCTATGAAATCTGATGATATTTCCTGAAATCTTGGAAAATTTATTAAAATGCATTAAGAGCTTCCATATTTTCCGAAACTTTTTTCAACCGCATGACATTTTTTTTAAATCCCTTAGAATTATTAAAATCCTTGGAAATCCCTTGAAATTTTTTAAATATCTCAAAGTTGCTTTGGAATCTTTTCAAATACCCTAAAATATTTTAAACCCTTTGAAATTCCTTTAAATAATTGAAAACAATTACAAATTCCTTGTAATCATTTTAAATTACTTGAAGATTTTTAGGGCTTTTCAAAATCGCTTGTTTTTTTTTTAATAACATTTTTTCAAATACCATAAAATATTTAAAGCCCTTTGAAATCTTGAATTTCCTCTAAATGTTTTAAAGTCATTGAAAATTCCGTGGATTTTTTAAAATGCCGTAAAATCTTTAAAGTTCTTTGAAATCCCTTCAGGCTATTGAAATCCTACAAAATCCCTGAATTTGTATGCCTCAATTTTTTGAAATACATTAAAACATTGGAAAATCCCGTGAAATTACATTAAATCTGATGATACTTTTTGAAATGCTGAAAAATTTATCAAAATACTTTAAGAGCTTTTAAACCCCTTGACATCCTTGGAAATTTCTTGAAACTTTTTAAAGCTCTTGAAAATGCCTTGGAATCTTTTAAAATATCCAGTAATATATCAAATCCTTTGAAATCTTTTAAAATTCCTTCAAACTTTCTGAAGCTCTTGAAAATGCATCGGAATCTTTCAAAATACCCTAAAATATTAATCATTTTTCATCGTATTAAGCTACTGAAAATAATTAAAATTTATTAAATCTTTTGGAATCACTTTAAAGTATTGAAATCTAATAAAATATACTAAGATATTTCAAATCTTTCTTAATCCATTAAAATTGTTTAAAGTTGTCAAAAATTCTTTCGATTTTTTCCAAAATACCCTAAAATCTATCAAATTCTTTAAAATCCCTTCAAAATTCTGCAATCTTACGAATCCCTCAATTTTTTTTTTATAAATTCTTAAAAATACTTCAAATCTTACAAAATCTCGGAAAATTACATCAAATCTGATATTTCCTGAAATGCTGGAAAATTTATTAAAATACATTGAGAGCTTTTAAAATCCCTTACAAAAATTGAGGTTCTCAGAAATCTTATAAAATCCCTTGAAATCATTCAAAATATCCTAAAACCTGATAGATTCTATAAAATCGTTTCAAATCTTACGAAATTGTAGTTAATTCTTTGAAACCCCATGACAATTTTTTTAAATCCCTTAAAATCATTAAAATCTTTAGAGGATTCTTGAAAGTTTTAAAAATACAAGAAAATTCTTCGCAATTTTTCAAAATATCAGAAAATATCTGAAATTATTTGAATTCCCTTAACACTTTTCAAACCTTTTGAGAATTCCTTTGAATATTTCAAAATACCCTCAAATCTTTAAAAGCCTATAAAAGCCCTTGAAATAATTAAAATGTATAAAAAATTCCTTGGAATATTTTAATATACCCTAAAAATGTAAACCCTTCAAAATGTTTAGAAATCCCTTGAAATTTTCTAAAGCTCTCGTAAATTTCTCAGAATTTTTAACAATCCTCTAAAATCTTTCAAATCCTTTGAAATTTCTTCAAATGATTGAAATCTATTGAAAATATCAGCAATCTCTACAATACCCTAAAATATTGGAAAAGAATTCAAGAAACGGCAGAAATAGGTATTGCCCTGAATTCAATTATTGTGGTCAACCCATTAGTTCATTTATTGAAAGAAAAGTGTCTAACGTGGTATTTTTTTCAAAAAAAATAACTATAGTGACTACCTTGAAAAAGTAACTTAAAAGTCATTTGAGAAAAAAAGTGACTGAAAGTGGCTGTGTGACAGCCCTGATTATTCTTGACATTTCCTTAAAGTGCTTCTCATAGAAATTCCCTGACTTTTGCCATTTTTTTGAAAATATCTGAGTGTTCTCAGACCAACAGCCACCGTGATCGAACCTTCAAGTGATATTTATGTTAGAACAAGGTGTACAAATTAATTAGAGGACTATCTTTATGATGCTTAAGATAATATTTAGGGGCGAAGAAGAGCCTCTTGATCCTCCCTTAAGAGATACACGTTATAAAATATAAACCTCTAGACCGCAATAACGTAGGCGAAGGGACCTAGCCTAATGGGACGACTCTTAAAGCTGGCTCAATTCGAAATAAAATCCGATGATTTATAAATCCGATGGACCGGTTAACGACTCCCCGCGTTTCCCCGACTTGTCGTTAAAGTCGATCGTAAGCACTGTCCCGCGTGGGCACCATAACGACATAACTATGGGGGATTTAGCGCATACAAAGTGTTGTCCAAGCTCCTCAGTCCTGTCTCAAATGTTCAACTGCAGGCTTTCGAGTATTGTGAAAGTGAAGAATGGCATAATCTGAAATGCCTATGTTGAAGCTCATTTTCAGGCATTGAATCAGGGTGGCCGCAAAACTTCATTTTCAAAATTCCCTGACTTTTTTCCCTAAAAGATGAAGTTTCAATCCTAAGGACGAATTTTTATCAAAACAGTTGAATTGTCGACCTAAAAAGATGACTTGTCAAGAAAATAGTTAAATTTTCGTCAAACTAATTAAACTTTCAACAAAATAGTTGAATTTTTAATCAAATTTTTTAGTTTTCAGTCTACAAAGATGAATTTGTGACCAAATAGTCGAATTCTCCAACAAAAAAGATTAAATGTCAAACTTGAATTTTTAGCAAATAAAAAAGATAAATCTTCATTCCAAATGGACGAATTTTCTGCCAAAATAGAGGAATGTACAACAAAACAGTTGAATTTTCGACTAAACTAGATGACCTTCTAACAGAATACTTGAATTTTTAACAAAAGATGAATTTATAGTCAAGTACTTGGATTTTCTACCCGCATAGGTGAATTTTGAACCAAGTAGTCGAATTATGAAACATCAAGATTGAATTTAAACCAAAAACTGTTGTATTTTAAGTCAAATAGTGGAATTTTCAAGCTAAAAAGTCGGATTATTGAGAAAACAGGTGAATTTTAAAACCGACGGGATGAATTTTTAGGGAACACAAATAATTTTCAACCAAACAGTTTAATTGAGAACCAAATAGTTAAACTTTCAAGCAAAAGAGAAACACATAGTTGAATTTTCAACCAACAAACCCTTACGAAAAAGAAGTATTGGTAAGTTTTGGATCTAATACTTTTTTCGCGAATATGTATTGGAAATCCAATACTTTTTCGCGAAAAAAGTACTGGATCCTATACTTACCAATACTTCTTCTTCATAAGGGAAGATCGATTTGCAATCAAATGATCGAGTTTTCTTGAAAAAAATTGAACTTCAGGAACCTTCAGAAAAAACTGATTTCCTAAGTAAGGAGTTGAATTTTCAACCAAAAAAGATGAATTCCCGATAAAAAATATAACAACTGAGATTTGAACAAAAAAATATGACAATTTTACATGAAAAAACAATTAAATTTAACAAAAAAGAGGAATTTTCAAAAAATAGTTGAATTTTCAACACCAAAGTATCAATTTTCCACAAAAAGTTATTGCTCTACCAACATACTTGAATTAAATTATATAATAAATTATTTTTAGGCAAAAAATAAACTAAATTTAGTCAATAAGTGAACCAATTTTGTAATTTCCCTGACCATTAACGTTTGAGGGTCAGAATCGTAATCCTGTAAAATTTTTAACATAAAATCTTCTGTAAACGGAATAAAACAATTTCAAATACGGCTGCAAAGTAGTATCGACGTATTCACTATGGGTGCATTTATTTGTGCTCATTTTATGAGCATTTTGCTTCCTCATAAGTATCAAATAAATTTGTTTCCTCATAGAGGGAGGTTTTCCCTAACAAAAGAAAAAAATGTATACTTTCAATATTTTTCAAGTTTATGTTTCTGTCTTTGCGAAAATTTTATTTTCAGAAAATCACAGGGCCCATCAAAATGTCAATTGATATGAAGTGTTACAATGAACAACTTTCTGACCTACGGTAGTTTTATATTTCAAATTAAAGCCTCATTGAAACAATGTAACTTTTCTTAAAACTTTCTGAGTAGCTATTGATTAATCAATAATGGTCTTCGAAATTTCGCCAATAAATTAATAAACGCGTCTCGAAGACGTGAACAAATATATGATATGCATTATGGTTGTATTCCCAATACTAAAAAAATTGTCCTCATGTCAACAAGATAAACAATATATTTGTTAAATTTATAAAACGGTATTGCTAGATCATAAGAGGTCATAAAAGGTTCGTCAATAGGTCATTCGACGTATCTCGAAGACGCAAACAAACACTTCAGAAACAGTACTGTATACTCCAAATATGAACAAAGTTTTTGTCGTATAAATAGAATACACAATTTTTTTCGAAACTTCATAAATCGGTACTGTTCGTTCATGGAAGGTTCACCAATAGGTCAATCGATGAGTCTCAAGGACGCGAACAAAAACTCTACATGTAATATTGTCGTGTTTTCAATATCAAAAAGGTTTTTTTGATAAATGGGATAAACCATTTTTTTGAAACTTCATAAATCGGTACTGTTCGGTCATAAAAGGTTCACCAATAGGTCAATCGATGAGTCTCAAGGACGCAAACAGAAACTCTACATGTAATATTGTCGTGTTTTGAATATCAACAAAGTTTTTTTCATATAAATAGAATGAACCATTTTTTTTAAACTTCATAAATCGGTACTGTTCGGCCATAAAAGGTTCACCAATATGTCAATCGATGAGTCTCAAGGACGAGAACAAAAACTCTATATATAATATTGTCGTGTTTTGAATATCAAAAAAGTTTTTTTCATATAAATAGAATAAACCATTTTTTTGAAACTTCATAAATCGGTACTGCTGGGTTATGAAAAGTTCATCAATAGGTCATTCGATGCGTCTCAAGGACGCGAACAAATACTTTACATGTAATATGTCGCATTTTGAATAACGAAAAAATTTTGCTCATATGAACAGAATAAACCATTTTTTGAAACTTCATAAATCGGTACTAGTAGGTCATAAAAGTTTCAACAATAGGTCGACTGATGCGTTTCAGAGACGCGAAAAAAAAATGTTACTTATCGTATCGTTGTATTTTGAATATCAAATAAGTTTTTCTTATATAAACGAGGTAAAATTTTTCTTTTTAAATCTCTAAACACAAAAAAAATATTACTATTTCTAAATGGTGGATCTAGCTCAAAATCCTATCAGACCTGGAAATCAATCCGAGCTACACTTCATCAAAATTTCATGATTATAGCTCTTTTACTTTTCGAGTTATGGTGAACAGAAAAACGTTACACACACACATACACACGGACATTTTTTAAAAACTTCATTTTCGAGCTCCTGGGGTCGAATTATATCACAGTTATTAAAAGCGACTTTCATAAAACCTCACTTTTGCATGATTTTTTTCAAAATCCCTGAGTTTTTCCTGACTTTTCCCTTATTTCCAGGTTATCCCTGACCTACGGCCACCCTGTCAGGAAAACTACCCATTATTTATAATTCCATTCGAGTAAGCAATAATTGCAAGCAAAACAGACTTATTTAGAAATGACAGAAAAGTTTCTACTGATACGGAATGTTGCTATATAGTTCCGAGTATTGTCAATGATCCGCTTATATTTATTGCACGTACTACCAGGGGAGACAACTTGGCGAGAAAAGACCTATAAAGTCCGCGACAGGAAACGACTTGTACCAATAAGTAGAACAAGCTCACTCCTCAGCCATATAAGTTAAAACTTCCTATTGTAGATAGATATTTTTTTATGATTTCGCTAAGGTCGTTTGTAGGACTACAGGTTTTCACATCTCTACGCGCGGAATTTTAACGATCTACAAGACATCCCAAGAACATTCTGAAAATGTGAAAGAGGTTTTATTACTTGTACATATTGAATGGGATGAATGCATTAAACCCCGAGGTATCTTATTCTTATTATTATCAACTTCAGATCAAAATGATTCACTGTTAAAAATAGGAATTTTGTAGAAAAGTTCGAGTTTTAGGGTGGGACGATAATTAAAATTTTCCTCTATTGGGCTATAAATTTCTATAGCTCTGAAAATTAATTTTTTTCTTTTTAAAACTGTTAATTTAGATTTATCTAGTTGCGGCTTCCAATTCTGGAAGATTTACAAATTCCTGGGGCCAACAAATCTTTTTTTCAGAAGATGTTCAATTTTCAACCAAAAATAAAATAGTTAAATTTTCAGTGAAAAAATTAATTTTCAAGAAAAAAACATAATTTTGGGCTTGGATTGGCAAGGTGAATGTGGGATTAGACCGATTTTCTATCCCAATCCTGTTCTGATGAATTTGAAAGAAAATAGTCGAATATTAAAATAGACGATGAATTTTCAACTAACATCATGAATCTTTAACAAAAAAAATTGATTTTTAACTAACGAGTCCAACTTTGAGCAAAGTAGATGAATTTTCAAAAATAAAAAATTCTCAACAAGAAATGTAATGGTTGATATTTCAACAAAAAAAGATTTTAATTGTAAATAAAAACAGTCGAATACAGCCAAAAAAGACAAACTTTCTACAGTACAGTTGAATTTTCAAACTGAAAATATGAAATTTTAACAAATAAGTTAATTTTCAACCAAATAGTTGAATTTTCTACAAAGTAGTTGAATTTTCAAACCCAAAAAGACACATTTTTAACATAACAGTTTATTTGCAACTAATAAGAACGACTCTGTAAGAAAATTCTTGAATTTTCAACAAAATAATTCAATTTTTAACCAAATAATTTGATTTGTTACCAAATAAGATGAATTCTTAAACAAAAATATCATTGTATACTTTTCAATCAAAAACAATTAACTTTCAATTCAAAATAGTTTGATTTTTAACACGAGATGAAATTTCTACCAAAAGTGATCAATTTTAAAATAAAAACATGAATCTTCAACTGAAATAGTTCAATTTTCTGTTGAACTAAATTAATTTTCTACCCAGTAGTTGAATTTTTAACTGAAAAAGCTCACATTTGAATCAAATAGTTGAAATTTCAAGTAGAAAAAATTTACAAACAAACAAAAATTAGCAAATATTTAGATGTTCAACCAAAATACTGGATTTTTAACAAAGGAGTTCAAATTATAACCAAATTGTTGAATTTTCAACCAAATAGTCGAATTTTCAATAGAATAATTAAATTGTTAACCAATGAGATGAATTTTCAAAAGGGTTAAAATTTCCACCGTGTAGTTTAATTCTTAACAAAAACAGATCAATTCTCATCAAAAATTCAATAGTTGATATTTCAACTGAAAACGATTTTAATTTTAAATGAAAAACAATTAATTTCAAACAGAAAATACGAATTTTCAATAAAATAATTGAATACTCGACCGAAACAAATAAAATTTAAAATAAATAAGAAATACTAATTTTCAACAAAAAAGCTTATTTTCAACCCAAAAAAATATGGATTTTCGTAAGAAGAGATAATTTCAACCAAACATTTGAATTTATAATCCAAAGAGACGAATTTTCAACCAAAAAGAATAACTTTCCAGCAAAATTGTTGAATTTTCCAAAGTGTAGTTGAATTCTCAACCAAATAAGATTAATTTACAACAAAACGGATGCATTTTTATCAAAAAAAAAAAGATGAAATCTCTACTTAAACAGATAGGTTTTATTACAAAAAAAAAATTTTTTTTTAACGTACATTTAATAATTTAGAGAATTTCCTGCGTAATTCAAATATTGTATTTTTAAAAGCGCATTTTGAAGAGAGAGAGAGGAAGAAAGAGGATGTTCTTCGAAAATAGGATAAGAAAGAGGAATTTAAAAAAAAAAATGGGAAAGACTGTGATCCCTGACATTATTATTGTGAAAATGTTACTCCTGCATAGTTAAAATGATGAAGCTTCAACACGAATAGTTGAATTTTCAGTTGTGAAAAGTAATTTTTGAAAAAAAAAAAAAAAAAAATTTGGAATTTCAGGGCGCGAGAAAAATGCCAATGTACCTCTAACTATAAATCTCTAAGTTTTTGTAAATTCTCTCAAGTAATCTCTCCAGTAGTTTAGTGGTAGACCACCTGACCGGCAATCAGTTGACCTGGCGTTCGAATCCCAGCGGAGTGAAAGGAGAAGATCTTTTTTCTGAATGAATTTAATTTTCGTAAATTCCTTTCTTTACTTTCAAACTTGATGACTTTTCGTTAAAGAAAATGTAGAAAATTGCTTCGAAACCATAACAACTGACACTGGATACTTCCTACTAATAAGAATTCATGACAGGCAATTTAACTTGAGAATCAGATCATTCTTGCGAAATTTTCTGATAAAATAAAAAATCCGAAGTCTCTATAAATGCATCGCATATCATTTGGATCCAATTTCGGAATCAAATTAATCAACTGGAATTTACTCTGAGATGATCATCTGCAACAAAGCAAAAGTAATTATTAAAGCAAACAGGCATCATAAGCAGCCAGACAAATAAGCGCAAAAAGTAAAATTAATTAACTCTCCCAAGTGCGTACAGGTGCACGCGATCTGATTCACTTTCGCCCCGTTTCACGTAGGATCAAGTATAAGATAATTTGTCTCTAAAAACGAGAAAATTACTTATCGGATTTGCCGGGTCGTAATTAATCATAAACTTTTTGCGGTACGAGACATGCGTACGAGGTGGTAATTTCGCGAAAGTGCCGATGACGATCGAGTATCCGGCGCCTGTCGTCAGATCGCGATCTCTCATATTGAGCCCTGTCTGATGAATCGGGAGGATAGGGGTTAACGAACCACCTAATCGGCCGCGACAATGTCACGTTTTTCAAGGTCGCACAGTTCCGGTTCATCCGCTTTGAAGAAGAGGCCCGCGGGGCATCATCGACGAGCTCAGGAAATGGGCCGGCGATGAAAGATCAACTTGGTAATGCAATATCTGGCCTGCTGCGAGTAGAGATAATGGCGTGACCGCATTACAGCACGATACGCCAATTAGCGTCAGCCGACTCCGGGATGAAGTTATGGCCATGTCTGTCTTGACTCAGGAGGGAGGATTTATCCCCCGTCGATTTTCCCTCTTCATCTGTCTGTTTCATAAGTCTTGCTAAATCTCGAACGACTTCTGTTCGACAGACATAGAGACACTGATGTGATATGCCACTGTTTTCCCGCAAAACAGATTTTCTAAAATGTATGGGATTTTCCCTTTGCATGGAAGATTCAGTGTTGAATATTTTCTAGAACAAGAAAGAATTAGAGGGGCCCTGCATATACCACGTGGACAGCTTTTTGGGAGCCAGGATGTTGGGGGAGGGGTGGTAAAGTCCTCGCGGACATTTGTTTATCTGAATCTGCCAACTTCTTTTCAGAAATCCTTTTTCATGAAATATTAAATAAATTCAAGTAGACAGAGAAGACATAGGGGGGGCTTGAAAAGTCCAAGTTTGTCTATAAGGGGCAGGGGAGGGGGCAAAAAGTTGTGAAGATTTTTCCTCTAACAGATGTTTTAGATCGTGTTTTATATCACTTGGTGCTCAAAAGTGGAACGTTTTCAGAAAGCATAGGGGGATGATTATATATTTTTTCACTTTAATTTCCACTTTCACTCTTCCAAAATTCATGTTGGGGATTGTTCACATATTACGTTACAGGTTTTTCTTTTGTTTGAATAAAGACAAGAATGAAATTGGCCTGATGTTCAGACGGACACATCGATATGAAAAAAAGCGCGTCACGTTGTTTTTTCTTTGAAATGGTTGTGGCAATTGAAATGTACCAAAAAAATCCGAAGTGAATTTCGAAAAAGTAGAAGTGGAAGTACAAGTGATAAAGTTACATAATCCCACAACAGGGTGTCTACTCAAATCCGGAAAACAAATTCCATGAGATTTTCAGATTTTTCCGAGGTATTTCTAGATTTTTCCAGGTATAATTTTTCGTAGAAAACTAGTATTTTTGGTTTGAAATTTTCACGATTTGGTACAAAATTAAATTTTTTGATCGAAAGTGAACTTTTTTGTCAAACATTCATATTTTCGTCTTTCTAGTTCAAAAATCCATCTCTTTTGTTCGAAATTCATTTTTGTTTTTAGTTAAAAATATAACTGTTTGGTAGAAAATAATCTGTTTTGGTTGACGATTCAATTATTTTGTTAAAAATTTATATTTTCGGGTTGAAAAGCAACTGTTTTGTAGAAAATTCATCTTTTTAGCTTGATTTAAAAATTTGATAGAAAATTCAACTATTTGTGTTGATAATTGACATTTTTGTTAAATTTTAATTACTTTGATCAAAATTCATACAATTGGGTTACAAAATCAACTGTTGTGTAGAATATTTTTCTCTCAGTCTTTCAAATTTAATAATTTGGTTGAATTTCTTTCTTCTAGACTGAAAAAACTTTCCTAGTTAAAAATGCAACACTTTTGTTGAAAATCCTTCTTTTTGGTTAAAAATTCATCTCTACGTAAAAATGTATTTTTTTTTGGGGTGAAAAAATACAACTGTTTTGTAGAAAAATCGTCTTTTTGGCTTACAATTTTAATATTTTGGGGAAAAATCAAATTATTCGATTAAAAATTTAACTGTTTGGTTGAAAATCAACCATTTAGTTAAAAAATCTTCTATTTTGTTGAAAATATGTCCTTTTGACTTAAGAATTCATCTCTTTTGGTACAAATTTAATCTTTTTCTGTTAAAAAATGTAACTATTTTGTGGAAATACTTATTTTTTGTTAAAACTTCGTTTTTTTCAACTATAAATCTGATTATTTCAGTTTTGGTTGCAAATTTATGTATCGTGTGGAAAATTCGCCTTTTTTGGTAGGAAAATCAAATTCTTTCGATAAAAATGGCACTGTGTCGTTAAAAATTAATCTTTTTTATTTCAGAATTCAACTATTTACTTCTAAAACAAGTAAATAATCTTGAAATATAGTTATTTGTTGAAAAAAACGTCCTTTTAAAAAAATAATTTTAATTATTTCATCCACAGAAAAATTTACTTACGAAATTGGAAACTGGATAGTTGTAGAGAATGTTTTCCCCGAAAAAATAAGAAAAAATCCAATTACAAGAAATATTTAAAAAATAATGTTTGTTGTTGTAACATTTACAATTTTTCCATTAACAAAAATGTTTTGTTATTGGAATGAAATCATGAGTAATATTATTTAACCCGTAGCGGTCACACTGTGTCTAAATGACCCCAGGCAGTTTTAGAGTTGATGCAGCTTCCAAGATATGGTTTTCATAAATTTTTTACTTTTTCTAAATGTAATACTTCATAAAATATATTGTTTTTGAAATTAAAAAAAAACTTTTTTCACTTTTTTCACACCTTTAAAATTGATTTATTTTAATTTATGAGTTTCATTCAGATTGAAAACTTCAAATTTGAAAATAAATTTACTTTTTGGAAAGGACGATATGATGCTATTTTTTTATTAAAAATATACTATTTTACTTTTTCTTGCGTTTTTTCAATATTGAAAAATTGATTTAAAAAATTAAAAAACAATTGGATTATAAAGAGAAAGTCTTAAAATTCATTTTCGTGCAAGGTATGAGCCAATATATCGAAAAGAACGCAAATGGCAACCGTTTTGTTGCGTGGGGTCAACTGGACTCAGTGTGACCAATACATTATTTTTCGGAGGTGTGACCACTACGGGTTAAATACTTAAATCATAGAAAAACTGCTTTTTCAGACATCTGGTTTTTGTCCGCCAGTGAGAAAATTCTGCAAATCGTTGTTCAAGCAAAACATTTTTTCAATCGCGAAACATATACTTTCCTTCTGTGAGTTCAGTGTCCTTCATTATCTTATCTCCTCCTGTATTATAATTTTAAACCATTTATTATTATCTTCCTGAAATATAAGGAGATTTGACGAGGAAACAAAATGGTTAGCTAAAGTGTAAAGTCTCGTCTTAAAACATAATCTGACGTGAAAGTATCGCGAATAAAAGAGTTCTTTTGAAGATAGTGGTAATTAGATTCTGCTTTTAGTACCTTCTGCTTTGGTTTGGATGAAGCTGAAGCAACCGCCATGCCCATGCCAGGCGGAAAACGTGATACTTGGCGTAAAGAGGCGTTCGTGAGGCATTTCGACGTCATGGGGAAGACACGATAATGAGCCGATCGATATCGTCGGCTGGAATAATTACAAGACTCCGGACCGAGGCGCGTATCTATACCAGAATACATAATCAGCAAACATGGTTGGGCCGAAAGTTTCTAGGTGAAACACGATTCCTGCCAGAAAACTTGGACTGATGGCAAAAACTATGATTGCTAACTCATTGAGGAGCGGGATGGTCAGCGGAAGTAATGTTACGCACTTTGATAACCTAGGTGGTCTCCTGGATTGATTTCAACCTAAAAATGATTGCACCTCTCATTTTTCATCTTAAATCACGAAAGCAAAAATCGATGTAGACAACTGTTTTATTTACTGCCTTTTTAGATAAATAGTAGAATACTCCACTAGTGCGATAGAGGTGTTATCGTGGTGCCGCTAATAGTCTTCAAATTATTTATACAAAAAACTAGACAAAATGGCTTCTCCGTTTGGCCTAAGTTCATGAAGTCCAATTCACCGATGACGAGGGGTCGACCACTCTGATTTTTCGTGTACCAGGAATATATTCCATAAAGAATGTTCGGGAATATACAGAATATATCGGAATATTTGGTAATACAAAGAATATGAAGAATATGAGAATATGTGGGAATATGAGGGAATATTTGGAAATATGAGACAATATTTTGGAATATGAGACAATATTTGAAAATATGAGACAATATTTCGGAATATATTTAAATTAGGTATATTAAATTACATATATTCTCACTCTTTCCCTCAAAACACCATAATTTTTGTTTTATTCACCTTAATTTTAAGACCCATGTTCTTCAGGCTAATATTCAGTTTGCTCCACATTCTTTGCAAATCTTCGATTGACTCTGCTATAACAACCTTATCATCTGCAAACGCTAACCCACGTACCCTTACTGTCCCGTGATCCACAAATAATGAAAAATGAATAAACAAATAAATAAGGGATCATCCACAATTCACGTAAGATGTTTTTTCTGAAATTTTCACCCCCTTCTCCCCCTATATAAGATACAGTGAGATTTGCTGTCCCCTTCCTCTTCTTCAGATCTTGCTAAGATTTTATAAACTTAGGGAACGGAATTACATATAAAATATAAATTATGTCAATGAAATAAACGTAGAAGCTTAATGAAATTAGTTTGAGAAAATTAAATGGGTTAATAATAATAAGCATTGAGTTACAATTTTAGTACAATTTAGCACAATTTTATAATATCTTCAGTACCTAAAATGTTGCATAGGCCGACAAACTTTGTGTATTCTATTACTATTATTCTTTAGTCTATAAATTATCGAAATTCCTATTTATTTATCGCAGACTTCACAGATGTTCCCCTTTTTCGGTTTTTATTTAAATGCGAACTGAATTATTAGAACCCAATAAGAAAATCCAACTTTCTTTTTGGCTTGAAAATTCTACAATTTGATTAAAATTGTTGTCCTTCTTGACTATAAAAATTTTCTTTTGTTGAAAACTCAGCTATTTTCATTCGCCTTTTTGGTTTGAAAATTCTTCTCTTTTTGTAGAAATTTGATCTATTTTGGTTAAAAATGTAACTGTTTGGTTAAAAAATAATCAGTTTAGGTCAAAAATTGGTTTTTTCGTTGAAAATTCACATTTCCGGTTCAGAAATTCAACTCCTATGTAGAAAATTCTTATTTTGGGCTCGAAGATTCAAAAATATGGTAGACAATTCAATAACTTGGTAGCAAGGTCCACAAGTAGTTGGATGTATTATTGGATAGTAGATTAAGATTCACAATTTCAGTTGAAAAAGAATCTCTTTAGTTCAAAATTTAAGTATCTTGTTGAACATCCATATTTTTTGTTGGAAAAATAATCCTCTTGTTTGAAAATTTAACTATTTGGTTGAAAATCCTTTCTTTTTGTTAGAAAATCCATTTTTTTATAAATGCAACTGTTTGGTTGAAAATTAATTTGTTTTAGTTCAGAATTCACGTATTTTGTTGAAAATTTTTTTTTGGTCGAATTTAACTGTTTTTGATTTAAAATTAAAATATTTTTCTGTTAAAATATCGACTATCACATTTTTTGTTGAAAATTAATCTTCTTAGGTTGAAAAATCAACTTCTTCCTTAAAAGTTGAACTACTTTCTCAAAAATTCATTTTTTTGTATAAAGATGCCTAATTTTAGTTGAAAATTCATCTATTTGGTTGAAAATTAAACTGTTTTGAACAAAGCTCATCTTTCTGGCTTGAAAATTCAACATTTGGGATGAAGTTTTTTTTTCTTTATTGTCTGGAAAGTCTTTCTTGGATTTGAAAGTTTATCTTTTTTGGTAGAAATTTCATCCTCTTTTTCAATTCAGCTGTTTTTGATTTAAAATAAAAATCTTTTCTTGGTTAAAATATTAAGTATCACATGTTTTCTTAGAATTCATCGGCTTTGTCTGCCCCTTAGATCAGATTAGAGATGAGACCATTTAAAAGTTAGGTATTAAAACTTCATTACGTTAAAAAAAAGATATGTAAAATTGAATAATATCAAATTAGTAAACCTAAAAATTTCACGTCGTAATCGGTCATAATGAAACAATTAACAATTTTAAAATTAAAGTAATAATATATATTGAAACTTAAACAATTTTTAATTTAAAGTATTTTAAACTAACCATCTAACATTAGTTATTTGAAGTCAATAACTTTTAAACTTTTATGAGTTACAAGTAAATTATTATTCAATTTATGTGCAATGTATAATAATTGCATAATAATTGCAAAGGCACCAAATAAAAAGCTATACAAATACAATCGCTGAACGGAAGGGAAGGAGTCGGGAAATCTAGGAATACTTCGTTATATGTGGGAATATGCAGGAATATAAGGGAATATTTGTGAATATCAAGAATATGTTGTACGTTTAGTCTCGACCTTTTATTCGTATTAAATAGTGAAGCAAGTCATGGAAATGAAGGTCAGAATGAAAGATTTGATAATTCTTTTTGAAACGTTTCGGTCACTGTTTTGGACCCTCATCAGTCAAAAAAAAACATTTATTAAGTCTGTAAAAAAACATACAAATAATCTAGAAAATATTATAAAACAAAATAAAGAATAATTAATGAAAATGTAAATTTTAAGTGAAAGAAAGAGAAGGATTGTCTCATAAAAGGAGGCCCTCAATTTTTGAATCTATATCAAGCAATAAATATTAATAACAGCCAAGAAAACGGAAGGTCAATAAGTAACACAGAGGAACAAAAATACCTGGTACAAGTTAAAAATCGGAATTAAAGTCAAAGTAAAAATCCAACAGAGAGCAAAACACATGATTTGACATAAATAAAGCATTAAGAGATAACAAATAAAAATATAAATAAATAACGGCAAAAGCGAGGGCGCAAGCCCGACATCGCGCTTGGGACTATGAAGACGAGTGAGTGAGTTTTTTTACAGACTTAATAAATGTTTTTTTTTGACTGATGAGCGTCCAAAAGGGTGACGGGATCGTTTCAAAAAGAATGATCAAATCTTTTATTCTGACCTTCATTTCCATGACTTGCTTCACTATTTAATATCAAGAATATCATGAATATCTGGGAATATAAAGAATATCATGAATATCTGGGAATATTGAAAGAATATATGGGAATATTCAGTGAGTGTACCAGGAATATCAGAGTGGTCGACCCCTCGACCGATGATTTCCAGGGGCCTTAATTATTAACGACGCAACCCTGCGATATTCCTATAGGAAGAAGGAAAACCTGCTAGAAGCGACGTGGTTGCCAGCGATGGTGGTCGGATTGAATTTCAATGATTTATCGGGAAGTCGTGCACTAATTGCAGCCAGAAGAGTTTCCACAAGAAATTCTCCTGGTCTTGGACGTTGTCGCCGCCTTTGCGGTTGGACGCGACAAGAAACACGTTCATGGTCCTTGGTAGCCAGTAGCCACCAGGCTGCCTTGAGAGAAGCGAAAAGGAAGAATCACCGCGCGACACTTAGGGCTCCAAGCAAAACGAAAAGAATGCTTCTGGAAGTATAGTATACGGCGATTGCGGTTAATCTCCGCCGTTTTCGCTGACAATGTGCGCACCGAGAAAACAAGTGTCGCTCGTGCGGTAAAACGTTCACGGTAATTCTACAAGAGACGCCTCGGATGCCTTTAAAAAACAGTGAAGAACGCCTCTTTATTACCTTTTACGCTAAACATCAGCAATCAGCATGAATTATGTTCTGGAAGCTTAATATCCAAGAGAAGGGGGATCACATAATTCAAATGACAATCTTCTGTCTGGGAACATTCATATTGAAAGGTTTCATCTCGGTTTCAATCTCCTGAAGCTTCAGATTCTCATATAAATTTTATTGGGAACACCAGCGCTCTCAACTTTACAGAAAAGCCCCAAGATTTTCTTCTTCTTCTCAAAAAGTTGTAGTTACGAGATTTTGTGTACATTTTTAATGGTTGCAACACTACGTGAATATGCCTTTTAGTAGATGCTTTCAATTTGCTCTTTCCTGTCACTGTCATTTTTAAAGAACTAGCATCATTTCGGTACGTCCATGCTAAACTCTCCAATCTGGGATTAACAGTAGGGTGACCAGACGTCCTCATTTAGGAGGACATGTCCTACTTTTCGCTTGCTTGTCCTCCTGTCCTCCTAAACTTTGGAAAACCCATAAAATTTCCTACTTTTTGGTCAAAAGACCAAATTTACCTTTTTTTCATAAAATTTTCTGGAAAATATGCTAATTTCAATAAGTAATTGAATGTATTAATCATATTTCATTGCATGTGTCAGCAAATAAACATTTAAAAAATTTAAAATCCAAACAAAAATTTAATTTTTGTCTTATAATGGGTGGTGGCGAGGTTATGTCCTCCTTTTTCCACTTGGGTATCTGGTCACCCTCGTTAACAGTCTAAACTTTGAAATCTCGTTTTGTGTTGGCACCTAATGCCGATAGAAGTACGTGGCTCAATAGGCCAGCACAAAAAGAGATTGGAGAGCTTAGACTGCTAATCCCAAATCCGTACGACCCAGAAGTTAGCTATGCATATAAATCTGGAATTTGTACCTTGAATTAAAAATAAAGTACTAGCCCTATCGAAAAAGTGAAGATACTTCTAGATTCACCTAATCCATATCTCTAGGTTTTTTTTTGTTTTTGCAATGAACAAATTATTTAAACAATTACATTGTTATTAACATTTTCCCAGGGTTTTCAAGTTTAGCGACAAAAATAATAGCAAAACATATACTAAAACTAAAGTAAATCATTATTCAAGCTGCCCAAACATTCACTTATCAATAATTACCAAATTATCTATTGTTTCTATCTCCTCCACGTTGACTCCTTCACGTTACGCCATGTAGCATATAGATTTGCAAATTAAGCCTTTATCATAAATAAAACTATGAGTCCTACCGAAAAAGTGAAGGTAACCCTAGAATCAACTCGGCAATATCTCCAGGAGCTTTTTTTCATTTTTTTAAACAATTATATTGTTTTTAATTTTTAGGCATTTATTTACCAATAATGGAAAACAATAAATAATCACTTACTGAAACATAACGTAGCCTAAAGTATCATAATTGGAAAAAAAAATTTCAATAATCAAAAAAATGTTGTTTAAACATTCTTTTTATCCCCTCCACGTTCACTCCTTCACGTTACGCCATGCAGCATATAGACTTGCAAATTGAGCCTTTATTACAAATAAAACTATGAGTCCTATCCAAAAAGTGGAGATACCCCGAGAATCATTAATCTTTAACAACAAAAAATGGATTTTTAACTAATGAGTCCAACTTTGAGCAAAGTAGATGAATATCCAAAAATAAAGAATTCTCAACAAGAAATGTAATGGTTGATATTTCAACAAAAAAATATTTCAATTGTAAATAAAAAACAGTCGAATGCAGCCAAAAAAGACGAACTTTCTACAATACATTTGAATTTTTAAACTGAAAATATGAAATTTCAACAAATAAGTTAATTTTCGACCAAATAGTTGAATTTTCTACTAAAATAGTTGAGTTTTCAACCAAAAAGCCATATTTTTAACATAATTTATTTACAACCAAGAAGGACAATAAATAATTACTTACTGAAACATAACGTAGCCTAAAGTATCATAATTGGGAAAAAAATTGCAATAATCAAAAAAATTTTGTTTAAACATTGTTTTTATCCCCTCCACGTTCACTCCTTCACGTTACGCCATGCGGCATATAGATTTGCAAATTGAGACGTTATTATAAATAAATGCATTAGTCCTATAAAAAAAGTGAAGATACCTCTAGATTCATCTCGGCAATATCTCCAGGTGTTTTATTCATTACAAAAAAAAAATTAAATTTTTTTTCTAATTATGATACTTTAGGCTACGTTATGTTTCAGTAAGTAATTATTAATTGCTTTCCATTATTCTTCAATAAATTCCGAAATATTATAAACAATATAATTGTTCAAAACATGGCTTTTTAACAAAAAATGAAAAAAACACCTGGAGATGAATCTAGGGGTATCTTCACTTTTTCGATAGGACTCATAGTTTTATTTATAATGAAGGCTCAATCTGTAAATCTATATGCTGCATGGCATAACGTGAAGGAGTGAACGTTGAGGGGATAAAAAAAATATAGAATTTGTTAATTATTGATGAGTGCATGTTTGGGCAGCTTGAATAATGATTTACTCTTATTTTAGTATATGTTTTGCTATTATTTTTGTCACTAAACTTGAGAAACCTGGAAAAATGTTTCCCTATATTCTTAAAATTTCTTTACGACTAATACTTTTGTTTATAATAAAGGCACAATGTTAATTAACAATGTAATTGTTCAAAAAATGACTTTTGAAAAAAAATGAAAAAAACACCTAGAGATAGGCTGAGATGAATCTAGGGGTATATCTTCACTTTTTCGATAGGACTATCACTTTATTGGTAATTCACGGTACAACTTTCAGATGTATATGCATAGCTAACTTCTGGGTCGTAAATCCGTGAGTATAGTATGGAGGTACCGATTTTTGTCGATTAAGGAACAAGGAAAGTATTATCAGTTTGTTTTTAAATTTATATAAATATAATTTTGCTAAGACTCTCAAGAAACCTTAAGAATCTTTTTAATGATTCAAATATGCCGAAAAAGAATCTAGAAAATTTACTAGAAACATTTTTTTATTTTATTTTTATTAGTTAATATATAGTTAATATATAGTTAATATAGTTAAGAATATAGTTATTAATTACTATATATTTCCAACGGCCATACCACGCTGAAAAACCCAGTTCTCGTCAGATCACTGAAGTTAAGCAGCGTTGGACGCGGTTAGTACTTGGATGGGTGACCATTCAAGAATACTGACATGGGTGCTGTTGGCACATCGTGGGTGTGGTTAGCCCACACTTGTAGTTATTTATAACTACAAGAAAAACCTAGAAACACTACCCGAATCGGGTAGTGTCACGCCTACCCTGAAAGGGAAATGGTTTAATGGTATATATATATATATATATATATATATATATATATATATAACATTTTGGATAGGGGTGAAAAAGCTCCACGCGCGCAAGCCAAGATTTTTTTGTGCGTGTCGGGTCAAGCTGCGAATCAGAGCAGCTCGCGAAGCCAAGAAAAAGCTCACGAGCCAAAAAAGCTCAAGTCCAAAAAAAAAAGATCGTGGCTCAAAAAAAGCTCACAAAGCTTGCAAAATAAACCACGAGCTTTTTTTGGCTCGCACAGGTTCGTTTGGTTTTGCTTACAAAATTAAATTTTTTTAATTGAAAATTCAACTGATTGGTTGAAAAATTATATTTTCGGTTGGAAAATTCAACTGTTTTTGTAGAAAAGTTGTCTTTTTTGCCTTGAAAATTCAACAATAGGTAGAAAATTCAACTATTTGGTAAAAAATTAAACTGTTCCGTAGAAAACTCGTTTTTTGGGTAACAAATCAATCTCGTTTGTTCAAAATTCACTTTTATGCTTGAAAATTGATTTTTTTTACCTGATAATTTAGAGTGATTCAACTTTTGGTTAAAAACTTAACGTTTTTAGTTGAAAATTCGAATATTTAGTTGAAAATTCATGTATTTTGTTGAAAGTTTATCTTGGGTAGGAAATTAATCTTCTTTGAGGAAAATTGAACTTTTTCGGTTAAAAATTCAACTATTTGGTACAAAATTCAACTATTTCGTAGCAAATTCGTTTCTTTCATTTGAAAATTAATTCTCCTCAATGAAAATGTAACTAATCCATTTTTGGTTGAAAATTGATATTTCTTAGTTCAAAACCACAACTATTTAATTAAAAAATTATGTAATTTGTTGAAAACTGATATTTTTGGTAAAAAATTAAGCTTTTTGTTTAGAAATTCAACTGTTTGGCTGAAAGTTCATTTATTTTGTTTGGAAATAGTCTTTTCTTGTAAATAATTAATCATCTCTTTTGAAATATAATATTTTTTGCTGAAAATTTTACTATTTGGTTGAAAATCCAACTGTTTTGTAGAAAGAACATTTTTTTGGTTGAAAATGCAACTGTTCGGTTGCGAATTATTTTTGTTTAGTTGGGGATCCAAGGATTTTGTTGAAAATTCATTTTTGTTCGTTAAACCCAACGGTTTTTTATTTTAAATGAAAATCGTTTTTGTTAAAATATTAACTATTACATTTTTCGTTGAAAATTTATCTTTTTAGGTGGAACAATCAACTGTTTGGTTCAAAGGTGAAATTCTATCTTAAAAGTTCATTCTTTTTATTAAAATGTCACAACTTTAGATGGAAATTCCTTTTTTTTTTGTTAAAAATTAATTTTTTAACTGTAATTCAACTATTCTGTTAAAAATTCAACTGATTGGATAAAAATTCCTCTTTTTCGTTGATAATCACAGCCACACGAAAAAAATCTTTTTCCTGGTCTGGAGGTCAGACGATGTTTACTATATGTTTTTGGGTCCCAGAATCCGAATCCGAGGAACAAAACACCACGGCACGTCAGGATTCTGACATAACCTCAAAAAACCTAATAAAAAACCTTTTTCCGGGTCTGGAGGTTAGACCATGTTTACTATATGTTTTTGGGGTCGCTGAATCCAAATCCAAGGTAAACAAAACCCTGCACGTCAGGGTTCTGACATAACCTCAAAAATCCTCATAAATTTTTTTTTGCGTCTGGGGGTCAGACCATGTTTATTATATGGTTTTCGGTTCGCTGAATCCGAATTCGTGGTCCAAGAATTCCAGTAAGTCAGGATTTTGACATAACCTCAAAAAACCTCATAAAACTTTTTTTCCGAGTCCGGGGATCAGAGCATGTTTACTATATGTTTTTGCGGTCGCTGAATTCGAATCCGTAGTGTAAAAAACTCCAGCACGTCAGGGACGTGAAAAAGAGACGATTTTTTCTGCGACCCAAAAACATATAATAAACATGGTCTGAACCCCGGAACCGAAAAAAAAATTTTAGGAGATTTTTTGAGGTTGCCTCAGAACTCTGACGTGCTGGGGTTTTTTGGACCTCGGATTCGGATTCAGCGACCCCAAAAACATATAGTAAACATGGTCTGACCTCCAGACCCGGAAAAAGATTATTCATGGGGGTTTTTGAGGCTATGTCAGAACCCTGACGTGCTGAGGTGCTGAGAAATTTAATCTTCTTAGTTGAAAATTAATCTATTTTTGTTGCGGATTCAACTATTTTGAAAATTGTTTTTTTTTTATTAAGAACTAAATTTGTTACTGAAAATTTAAAAATTCACAATGAGACAGTCAGTGATCGAATGATCAGTCGCTCCCTACTTTTCCTAATTTCTTAACTCAGGCCTTCAAGTGGGAAATCGCTCGCATTAATTAATTGAGTTGATCCGATAAATCGCCAAAATATAAATATCGCAAACAATGATTTCCTTACGTCCCACTGCTTCTAAATAACGTGAATTCTTCACCTGACCTTTTGCAGACGCTCGCACATGCATAACTTCTAAGTGCAATAATAAATTCGAATTCCTGCATACCAGTCATATTGCCGACGTCGAGGATAATATATAGACAGGTAAGAGCCAACTATTATCCAGGCTCATCGTAATTATTACAGCATAACGGTTCTCGCACGTGGAACGCGTCAATGCTCCATACAAAAAAAGGCCATTGACTGAAGAAGATGTGAATCCCGCGATGACTCGCAAGTTTTACTCGACTTCCCCAGTCTTTCACTTCTTTGAGTCGTAATGCCGACGACAGAAAAAGCATGCATTTTAGAAAAAAAAAACAAAGCCTCATCACGGTAGCATTAAGGTCATCTCTATATTTATATAGAGTATGTACTTTCATGTCCATCATCCCGTTTCACAATCCTAACTGTTAAACAAGATCTCTCCCTTTACAATGCAATCAGTATTTTTCTGGACAATTTCATCATTTTCATAGCATATTAAAAACTGATATTTTGCATTCGAGAGGCAAAAAGTTAGTCAAGGTAGACGCCAGTTGCCTGCAAGAAAGGGTTTCGTAGCCTATTAGGATGTTGATTGAGTCGTTCAAATATCCGCTCTACCTCTATCACTCCCCCCTCACACATCTCTTCCAACTTAGCCTGTCCCATCCAGTCCTATCCTATCTGATCATATATTATCATCCCCTCGAGTCACTTCCACTTTTTCACTTCCCTCTACATCAATTCCCCTCACTTCCCTTCCCCTACTTCTCCTCACCACCTACTTCCCATCCCTTCATGAGCGCTGCCCTACCATCTACTTTTCCCTCACTCCTCTTCTTATTTTCGCTTGCCATACCCTACTCCCTCTTTCCTAATTCACCACCCTATCTAAGCTCTCCTCGCACGATGAACCTCAACCATCTCATTCATCTCTTCTATCTTATCCTATCCTATCTGATCCTATCCTATTCGATCATATATTATCATCCCCTCCAGTTAACCCCCAGTCTCCTCCTCATACTCACCCAAACCTTCACATATACCCCCTCTCACTTCCCTCCTCATCACTTCTCCTCACTTCTCCCTATCCCTACTTCACCTCATTACGTACTTCCCATCCCTCCATGAGTGCGGCCCTACCCCCGAATTTCCCTCACCAATCCTCTTATTTTCCCTTGCCATACCCTACTCCCTCTTCTCTAATTCACCACCCTGTCTATGCTCTCATCATACGGCGAGCTTCAACCATCTTCAACCTCAAAGTTGTTGAACTCAATGTTTCAACTTTAACGATGGCTGACTTTTGTTAGACATTGAAAAGAGAGCATGATGGAAAGGGCATAAAACGTAAGAGAAAGCCTCTTTATGGATTTTTTTTACAGATTCACAGAAAGCATATTTCTGATGATTCATGAGTATTATTATTGGCATGCAAAAAACCGAAGTAACTTTATTTCATTTTGGATGAGTATTTGATTGCACTGGATAATTAATAAATGCATTATATGTGCATTATGTAAGAAATGAGAGAAGGGTGCCAAAAATTTGGAGAGGGGTGCTTTTTTAATATAATAACTCACCATCCTTATCTAGGGTATTGAATAAACAATCATAATTCGTAAAAATAGAATTGAATTTTACTTATTAAAAAAAATACTACAGACCTTATTTCGTTAAATATTTTAAAGTTTTACATTTTTTATACACTTTTATACACTTATGAGATTTTTTTATACATTTTTGAAAATCTTTTTAGTACAATAAGGAAGTTCGTTAATGTGATTTTGAACTGAAACGTGAAGGAGCTTGTAATTTTTTTTTTTGTTTAAAAAAAAGAAAAATATTTACAGAAGGTAGTTATTGCTTTCTCCTAGTCTTCATGAGGTTATTATATTCCAGCCTCATTTTAGGAAATCCTAGTAAAACAGTTACGCACTTTCCACAAAAATTCGGTATCATGCCTTTTTTTTATTAAGGGCAATTTAAAGACCCATGCCCGCAAACCAAATGGTCTTCAAATTATTTAAAAAAAAATATAAAATATTTTTGTGATGTTTCTGAAATAATCCCACAACATTTCTCATAAGAAATTATGTGAAGAACAAGGAAAGAAGCAAAATATACTGTTTGAAATTCAAGTCTGGAATTCTGAATGAAATTAGGGAGAAATTATATTCAGTGATGCCTATCAATATTTTATTCTCCTAATTCTTGCTTTCACGTAACTTATTTCTCATTTTACACAATTATTTCTACAGATCATTTAACTGAAAATTAGCGACCTATTCCTTCATCACGACGTTTCACCAGCCTATTTATCGCAGCTTATTTAGTAATTTCTGCTGAAGCATGGCCTTGCACAATTTCGGAGGCGTCCATACAGTCCTGACCTGGCTACCTATGATTTCTGGCTGTTTCCCAAATTGAAGTATCCTCTAAAGAGGGAACGATTTCAAAACGTAGATGAAATAAAATAGAATACGACAAAGCAGCCGTTAGCTATTCCGATAATTGCCTTTAAGCAGTGCTACCAAAAACCAGAGGATCACTGGAAGAAGGTTGTGGCTTCCAAATGGGAGTTTTTTTTGAAGAGGATATCATCGCCATTGACCAGAATTGACTCTTACTCCTGGTTCACCATAAGGTCGGATACTTTCCGGGCGGAACTTGTATTTGTACACATTGTTTTACCATAACCTTAAGGTTCACCATAACCTTAAGGCCCATCGCTACGAAACCTTGAAAATGAATTTGAATGCCAGTTGATCGATATTTTAAATCATAACCGTAGTTGATATTTTTACGATTTCAATTATTGCATTTTGTTTATCGGACCAGTGCGATCTTGGCTAATCGAGTGGATTTTCTACTCGTCAAACGAGAACTTGCTGACTCCAACGCGAAACGCATTAAATATTCACGTCTCTCGCAGGTATATCATAATCGAAATCGATTCGGTGCTGAGAGTCAGGCCTAGCAGGCGAGGCCGTAAAGAATCGTTCGAAAAAGAATCTGATGTATATCCGAGTCGAGGGCCTGAGACGTTGGTAATCCGGTTTACTTGCTGGTTCTGAAATATTTGACTTCTGGCAGCCTCCAATGCGCGATAAGGTCCTCCCACGTGCCCGCCATGAATGGATCAACGACCCTTCGCCGAAGGGCCCAAATTCTTGCTAATCGAAAACGTCACTCATCTTACCTCCAGGGACTATTCATTACTTCATTTTTGTTTTGGACTCCATAAAATTTAAGCTTTATTATAATACTTTAGTTCCTGCCGATATTTATCGTTTCTGAAAATTTTAACAAAAAAAACGGATCAACAGCAAACCAGGAATAGGCACGTCACCGTCTTTTCTCTCAGTTTATTACCAAAATGTTCGAGGACTTAGGACAAAGCTGCTTAACCTGAGAACATCAGCGTCAACATCGTCGACACGCTGGGACATCATAATTTTAACGGAAACATGGCTACATCAAGGTATAAATGACGCCGAACTCGGTCTTCAAGACTACCACATTTACAGAAAGGACAGATCTCCGAACACAAGTATTTTTGCGAAGGGAGGCGGCGTTCTAATTGCCGTAAGTAAAAAAATAGCCAGTAACCAAATATTAATTTTAGAAAACACTATCGAACAAATTTTTGTCAAAATTAGACTTGCTCATATCGATTATATAATCTGTTCTGTATATTTTCCACCCGCTTCTCCTATAGAAAGTTATAATAAGCATATTGGGTCCGTAAATGATGTCACACGGCAGTTTCCGCTAGCGAAACTCTTGTTTACAGGTGATTATAATCTTCCCGGTGTTTCCTGGTATACTGATAATAGAGATATCTTAACGGACAGGGGTTCTTCAGTCAGAGGTACAACACTAGATGCGGCCGAAACTATATCTAACAACTATGCATTTTTAGATCTTAGGCAACTGAACAGCATAGGAAATTGTCAGGGCAAGCTCTTAGACTTAATTTTCTGTAATATCAGTCTTATAGATATCCAAATGACAGTAGATAATTTAATTAAGTGCGACGTATTTCACCCACCCTTAGAATTAAAAATACCTCTGCCTGATGGGTTCTCTTCAATAAATGATATTTTCCTATTTTCAGACTTCGCTAATGCTAACTACGAAAAGATCCTAGAGTACCTCGCTGAAGTTGATTGGCAAAATGAATTACATTCAAACGATATTGAAATTTCAACTGAAAATTTTTATTATCATATTAATTTTGCGATTGAGAAATATGTGCCTACTAAAAAAGTCTTCCTTTCAACATATCCCACGTGGTTTAATCATGAGTTAAAAAATCTTACTCGATTGAAAAAGATTGCCCATAAAAGATTTAAGCAAAGTCAATCTTTAAAAAATTATGAAAGTTTCAGCTCCTTGAGATCAAGGTGCAAAACCCTGAGTGACAGTCTGTATCTTCAGTATACCAGTGATATAGAAAGCAATTTACAAGAGAATATAGGGGCCTTCTGGCGTTTCGTAAATCAAAAGCTGAAGAACACAAATGTCCCAAGAAATATAGTTGATAATGATATAGAAATTAACAACGGTAAAGAGATTGCAAATGTCTTCGCGCAATATTTCAATTCTGTACACACAAACAACCAATTCTTAAATTATACTATAAATTTTGACCATGACGTTGGACTATCCGAACTTAAAATATCTGCACAGGAGGTTTTCAAGAGAATATCTAACCTAGACCCTCACAAGGGGCCAGGACCGGATAATGTGCCACCTCGTTTTTTCAAAGAGTGTAGTAGTGTACTCGCGGAACCTTTAAGCATTCTATTTAATCACTCTTTAAAATGCGGGATTGTCCCAAAACGCTGGAAGGTCTCATCAATAACACCAATATATAAATCGGGACCAAAACAATTTGTAAGGAACTACAGGCCCATATCCATACTGAACGTTGCTTCCAAAATACTAGATAGTTTTATAGCAGATTGTCTAAAAGATTCTTTCAGTAATATTTTTATTGACGAACAGCATGGCTTCCGGCCTTGTAGATCCACAGTTACAAATCTCACCGTTTTTAGAGAATTTGTCACAGAAACTATGGATAAGGGTCATCAGGTAGATGCGATATACACTGATATCGCAAAAGCATTCGATCGCGTAAACCATGACATCCTTTTGTCTAAATTAAAGGCCTATGGTGTAAGAGGATCACTGCTTAATTGGCTCAGTAGTAATTTAAAGGAAAGAATTCAATATGTAAAAATTGGTAGTTTTAAGTCAGATAGTTTTTGTCCTACATCGGGTGTTCCGCAAGGCTCACATTTAGGACCTATATTTTTCACTATCTTCATGAATGATATTGCACAAGATATAACTTTTGTAAGATTTTTACTTTACGCTGATGATTTGAAATTATTCTACGCGATCAAATCAATTGAAGATGCAAAATTATTGCAAAAAGATCTAGATAACGTTAGCTATTGGTGTCAAGTCAATGATATGTCATTTAACGTTAGTAAATGCTCGGTCATCACCTTTTCGCGCAAGATTAACAACGTCGATTTTCAATATATGCTATATGGATCGCTTCTTCAGGTATTGGAAATGGTCAATGATTTAGGCGTTCTCATAGACAACAGTATAACTTTTGCGCCGTACATACGAAATATTGTATTGAAAGCTTCAAAAATGTTAGGATTTATTTTGCGCGTAGCAAGAGATTTTCGCCAAATTAATACATTAAAAACCCTGTTCATATCCATAGTTCGTCCAATACTTGAATATGCGTCAGTGGTTTGGAACCCTTATCAAGCTTTGTATACGGATAAACTAGAATCTGTGCAAAAGAGATTCTTGAGGTCAATTGCATTCAGATTAGAAATTCCTAAGGAAACAGGCTATTTGGAAACCATATCTGAATTATTACATCTAGATTCACTCGAACATAGAAGGTTTCAGGCTGGACAAATTTTTTTGTACAAGCTCTTAAATTCTTATTTAGATAGTCCTTCCTTACTACAACAAATTTCTTTTGATATACCTCCGAGGGAGTTAAGGAATACGGATCCGGGCTTATTCGAAATTCCATTTCGTAGAACAGAATATGGCTCACATGCACCTTTACTCGAAATCTGTTGTAATTATAATAAGATAAACAATGTATCCTACGATGTCGACATATTCAATCAATCATTAAATGATTTTATAACGACAATTAAATATTTTTCGATGCCATAAAGCAATTTTTTGTTTTGTTTAAGTAATCTTCAGGAATTAATAAATTAAAGTTTATGCTCGACTTTATAAATGTTACCGAACTTGAACTACTACTCATATTTACTATTACATATATGATAATTATAACTTTTATATTTTAAGTTTTCTTTGTAAAATACTGAATATTAAGTATACTCTGTATTATTCTATGCAACAAGGCGTTAGCCGTCAATAAACTAAATTCAAATTCAAAATTCAAAAATTCAATTCAACACTGACAGGCTTTATAGCAAACATGCTCCTAAAACAGGAGAAACAGTATGACTTTTCACGAAAATAAGGGCAATAATTCTATTCAATAAAATCATTGTAGTTAATTTTTAACCAAAATAGATGGATTTTGCACCAAAAGAGATGAATTTTCAACAAAGCAATAGAATTTTTAAGGTAAAAAGTTGAATTTCTTAGAAAAAAATTGACTTTTAAACCTGAAAGGATGAATTTTTAAAAGAAAAGTTAATTTTCAACCCCGAATGATGAATTTTCAAACAAGAAAGATTATTCAGTCCACGAAGAGAAAAAATGAATCCAAGTTGTTGAATTTTCAAGCCAAAAAGACGAATTTTCTACAAATCAGTGGAATTTTCAACACAAAATGACCAATTCTGGACAAAACAGTTAATTTTCAACCGAATAGTTGAATTTTCTATTGAAATAGCTAAATTTTCAACCCAAAAGGATGAGTTCTCAACCACAAAGATTAATTTTCTATCAAAAAAGAAGAATTTTCAAAAAAATACGTGAATTTTCACAACCAAAAAATGAATTTTTGACAAAGTAGATTAACTTTCTACCAACTGGTTCATTTTTCAAACAGGTAGTTGAATTTTCAATCAATGAAGATGAACTATTAACGAAAGTATTAGTTGACACTTCAACCAAAAAAGAGATATTTCCAAGGGAATAGTTGATTCCTAATCCAAAACAGATTAATTTTAAAACAAAAAGTTGCAATTTTAACCAAAAAATACGAACTTTCCACCAAAATGATAAATTTTCATGAAAAAAGTTAATTTTTGTACAAAGTAGTTAACTCTCAACCAAGTAGTTGAATTTTCAGCAACAAAACTCACGTTTTAACAAATTAGTTATATTTTCAAGAAAATAATTAGATTTTCGAAAAAAAGAGATATATTCATTTTCAACCAAAAAAGAAATGTCAGTCCACTAAAAAAACTCGTATGACAAAAAAATGCCTAACTTTTTTCGTAATTATCCCAACAAGAAATTGAGATAGAATGATTTGAATAAAACACTTGGAAAGATTATTGAATTTCGTTTCAATTGAACCCTAATTGAAGTATTCCAGATCAACAAGGGCCAAAATGGCGTGTGAGAATGACCGACCTATTTTCAGTTTTTGGCCAATTTTCGATTCTTAACTTTCACTTTCTGCATGTTTCAGGAAAGTAAATGGAAAAAATTAAAACTTCACTAAATTGAAATTTAAACGTATTGGGCACGCTTCCACATTTTTCATGATAATTCGAGAACCAGTAAATATTTCATTATTTCCTGGGTCTCATTTTAAAAAGGAGATTTTGAACTTGAACTTAGCAAAGTTTCAACTTTTGCCAGTCACTTCCCTGAAGCATGCAAAAAGTGCAATTTATAAATCTATAATGGGTCAAGAACGGAAAATAGGTTTATCAAAAGTAATTCAAGTAGGACTTAATCGACGCGAAATTTGATAAGCTTTCTACAGGTGTTTTTTTTGCCTCTTTCTAACTTAATGCAGCGCTAAGATAACCACGAAAAAAGAAAGGTATGTTTTTATCACGAGTTTTTTTCGTGGACTGACAATTCTGGCCGGTACTGCAGTTTTTGAAAGGCCCCTATCTGGACTTTTCAAGTTATTTTCAAAGCATAAATGAGGACGTAATTATCAGAATTTTATATCTCAAAGAAGAGATACAAACGAGGGGAACATTTCTCGTGCGATCGAATTTTCAGGCACGTACTTGATCATTTAATTTATGCTCGTGTAGATTACAGCTTGACGAAATGAAGACCTGAGTCTTAACTCTTCCGAGCGAAGAGGATTCGCCGTAAACGTGACACGGCTGCGTGCAGAAAATTATCTCTTACGCGGCGAACCTAATGGACTTAAATTAAGATTTTTCTCGACATTTGGCTCGATTCGTCGAAGAAGGCTTATCAGCGCTTCTTCTTAGGCTTCGAGATGCTATTAATTTGTATCGATAGGGGCGGAACAGAAAAACGTGCATGGGGTTCGTTAAGTCCGCGGCGGCAAAATGAGGCACGGGACTTGGAACCACCTGTCTCTCGATTTCGTGAATATAGTTTCATATAAAGTTATCAAATTTGTTGATTAGAATAATGGAAACAGCGAGGATCGTTTCAAAACAACAGTTACTAGGATTTATCTCCTATGTTGACCAACTTAACTTTATTTGATTTTGTTGAAAAAGAATTTTTTCAGCAAAAAAATTGAACTATTTAGTCGAAAATTAACTTTTTGGTTTGAAAATTAATTTTCTTTTGGTTGTAAATTGAACTGTTTTCTAGAGAATTCGCCATATTGATTTAAAAATTTTACAATTTGGTTCACATTTCTTTTCCTTATTTTCAGAAAAATTTTTCCTGGTAGAAAATTCAACTCTTTTGTTGAAAATTCGTCTCTTCGGTTTGGAGATTCATCTCTTTGAGTAGAAATTTGATCTTTTTGTTTGAAAATTAATCTGTTTGGGTTAAGGATTCAACTATTTTGTTGAAAATTCGCCTCCTTTGCTTGAAAGTTCAACTATTTAGTTGGAAATACAAACTGTTCGGTCCAATCTTTATAGCTTAAAAATTCATCATCTCGAATTTGACAGTCAACTGTTTTTTTAAACATTCAACTTTTCAAATTGAAAACTTAACTTTTTAGTTGAAAATTAATCTGCTTTGATAGAAAGGTCTTCTTTTTTGGTGGAAAATTAAACTATTTTGTTGAGAATGCTATATATTTCTACTTGAAATCTTAAGCGTTTCGTGCTGAATTCAATATGGTACCTATGGGGGGTACCTCTTTGTGAATTTACCCTGGAGGCATTTCAAACTTTTTCTGATGATCTGTGACGAAGAAGGGGATAGGTGGAAAGAGTTTTCAAAATAGCATGACGTAGTTTTTGAACAGCCCCTAATGGAGATTGCAAGACTGATGTGCGGTACCGCGATATTTTCTTGTCAGATGGCAATGATCTCTGAGTAAAATATATATATTTTTTTTAAACTTTTCACCAATTTGACAATTACGTACTGTTTTGCTTTCAGCTGGTTCACATTGAATTCAAAGAGTCTTGTTTCAAGATCTTTGCTGAAATTCCAAGGAAACATGGTTTATAACTCACTAGTACATTTACAATCGATAAAATATCAACCATTCGTCGATCCACCCACCCTGGGTGGTTCACCCTTCATTTTATGATTTGTGACGAAGAAGGGGAGGAGTGAGAAAAGTGTTTAAATAGCGTGACGCAGTTTTTGAATGGCTCCTTAGTGATAAAAGAGATAAACGGTCAAGTTGAGTGCATGAAAATAAATTTGACGTAAAATGACTTTACTAAATAACATAACATATGTATCTAGAAGAGATAAATCAGGACTTGGTTCAAAGACTTCTTTTTTCGTATTTCAAGTTCAGCTTGCAGCAATCCATCTTCAAGTTCATGGGAATATGCAACACAGATACGATTTAGAGATTTACGAAGCTCGCCAGTTTTTGAGATCCTTGACGTCAAGTCGAATGGGTCACCGATGCCAGGATACATATGCATTTTTGCTATATATCACAGGATGAAATAGTCGATCCTCCGGTTCACGGAGCACGTTTGAGTTCACGGCAAAAAGGGAATTTCCAAGGGCAACCCTTGAAATCCATTTCTCACATTGCGGAATGCAATTCTGCCAAAATGCATAAATAACATCGATATTTGGCGAGAGGAATCATTTTCTTTAGACTTTATTCAAATCGTGCATTAGTATATTCGGGTCGTTATAAAAATACGGACAGGGAAAAATTAGCTCAAAATAGGGGGAATAGGATGATTTTTCACGAAAATAGAGGAAAGTAGGAAAATTAATTCTTTTTTGATAAAATTAATGAATGTACCATATTAAATTCAGTATTAGACGCTTTATCTGAATTCCTAATTTTTAACCAAATAGTTAAAGTTTCAAGCAAAAGAAGCGAATTTTTCACAAAATAGTTGAATTTTCAGCCAAAAAATATCAATTGTCAACCAAATGGTCGAATTTTCGAACAAAAAAGATTAAACTTTAACCAAGAGCATTTTTAACCGAATAGTTGAATTTTTAAGCTAAAAAGACCAAAAAGGATGGATTTTTAACAAAGCAGTTGAATTTTTAACCAAAAAAAGATGACCTTTTAACAAAATAATGGAATTTTTTGAGACAACACAGATTTAAAAAATCTAAAATAGTTGAATTTATCAAAAAAAGTAGAGTTATCAATAATTCAAGCAGTTGAATTTTCACCTGAAAAAATTAACAAAGTAGTTCAACTTTCAATCAGGTAGTTGAATTTTCAACTTCAAGAAAAAAGTTAATGTTCAAACAAGAAAGATGAATCTTCAACCAAGAAAGATGAATTTTCAACCAAATAGTTGAATTTTCACCTAACTGTCAACATTTCAAATAAAAAATACAAATTTCTGAGAAAACATTGGAATTTTTATATATTCAATTTTAATTATTAATATAAAAGTTCATTTTCAACTAAGAAAGATTGCTTTTATACAAAGAAAATTGAATGCTGAATCTAAAAGGACGCATTTTCCACTCAACACAGATGAATTTTCTTATTGGGTTTTATTAGTTCAGTTCATATTTAGGCGAAAAAAATTAAAGTAAGTCGAAATAGGGAAATTTCTAGAAAACAGAAGAAAAAATAGGAATTTTTTAAAACAGGCGAAAAGTGGGAGTCCCGGAAAAGAAGGTGAAGTCTGTTATTCATTTCCTTTCTTAAAAATCATTCAAATAAGTCCAAGAAAAAAATCACTATTCATTTAAAAATATTAGGTTCATTCAATCTGCACAATCAGCGCATTTAAAAGTTTTTGAAAGGAATTTTGATATAGATAGACTATAATTATTACAATCTTCCTTTGAGTGTTAGAGGGATCCGTACCGCTGGTATCACCACATCAAGTGAATTCCTGCAAATAGTTTTCCAATTAAGCGAAATTATTTTGAACAGCCTGCGATCGAGATTCAAAGTGCTTCTAGGACCTTAGCACCAGTTGAAGGGCTTGCTAATCAGAGATTTAATTGATACCATGGAGAGCACGACTGTTACAGTGTAACAGTGTTATACATAGGTAAATTCACCACATCGAAAGTCGTACAAGTGGCACTAACTAGGTGGTGGCACATTGAAAGGCCCTCTATTGCAGAGAGTAAAAGGAGAGAACCGTAATACATATGTAACACGACGAAGTGATAGGAAGAGGATGAGGAAAATGGGGATGGGATAGAATGGGTTGGAGGCTACTTAGCTCTGAGCTCTTCATTAGCAACCGTTTCCAATCGTCCCTACCCTATCAACCCTCTCATGCAATGATACCCTGTTAGGTCGATATAATTAAAATTTAATTTCCTTTGATAAAGTTATATCCAAGGGCTTACAATTAGATCCTACCGTTTGCACTTATGAGAAGAGAGTAAATCCCGGCATATCAAACCGTTGCAGACCATTCTGATTATCAACTTCGGAACAAAATGGTCAACTTTTGCGGATCCAAAACCATTTTTTGACCAACTTTATTCAAATCTGTCGAGTGGCGGTTGTTATACTTTCTTTTGAAATTCGTAGGTTGGGCATGAACGACATTATTATTATTATTATTATTATTATTATTATTATTATTATTATACCATTAAGCCATTTCCCTTTCGGTGTAGGCGTGACTTGCTCGGTTGGAAAATAATAGTGTGTAGGTGGGTATATAGGTATAAGGTAGATAGGTATATAGGTGTTAGGTATAGATATTTTAGATTGATCTGGAATTCTCGTGTTATTTATTTAAATGACACGTTCATTTCGCAACACTGCTCAGACCCAGGTTGCCGATCAATCTCTCTAGCGATCACCCCAGGTCAAAATAATGTTTATAAAACGAGAAATCTTTTGGAAAATTTTGCATTTCAGGATGGAAGAAAAATTATAATTATCATATGTTGGGCTATAAATTTCAGTGACTCTGAAAACTCATTTTTTTCTTTCTAAAAGTGTGTATTTAGATTTAACTAATTCAAATAGCTGAATTTTTAACTAAAAAATATCAGTTTTCAACCAAAAGTGGAATAGTTAAATTGTAGGTTGAAAAAATTAATTGTCTACAAAATAAACGACTTTTCAACAAAATATTCAAAGTTACAACCAAAGAGATGAATTTTCAACTATAATGATGAATCCTCAACAAAAAAATTAATTTCCAACCAAGACAATTGAACTTTTAACCAAAAAAGATGATTTTTGTTGAATTTTCAACAAAATTTATAAATTTTCGACTAAATATTAAAACTTTTCACCAAAAAGATGAATTCTCAAATAAAAATATAATAGTAGACTTTTCAAGCAAAAATAATTAAATATTAGCCAAAAATCATTCAATTTTTAACCAAAGAGATGACATGTTTACCAGAAGAAAATAATTTTTCACTCAAATAACGAAGCTTTAGCTGAAATAGTTCAGATTATTAGTTAGAAAATATAATTTTCTACCAAAGAAGCGAATTTTCAACAAAATAGTTTCATTTTCCACCAAAGAGATGAATTTTCACCTGAAATTATTAATCCTTAACTTGAGTTAAATTTTTAACGAAAAAGATTAATTTTCAATCAAGGAGATTAATTTTCTACCGAATAGTGGAATTTTTAACTAGAAGAGATAAAGTTTAAACCAAAAATGTAATACTTAAATTTTCAAATTATTGCTCAACCAAAAAAAAAACTAATTTTCAACAAAATAGAGAAATTGTAAGCCAAAGAAATGAATTTTCAAACTAAAATGATGAATCTTTAACAAACAAAAAAATGAATTTTCAACCAAGGAGTTGAACTTTCAACCAAATAGTTGAATTTTCAACTAAAAAAGATAAATTTCCAACCAAAAATGGAATAGTTGAATTTTCAGTAAAAAAAATTTTTTTTTAACTAAAAGGAAAAATTTTGAACAAAATAGTTAAATTTTCAACCATCGAGCTGAATTTTCGACTAAAATTAAGAATCTTCAACCAAAAAAATGAGTCGTTGACAAAATAATTAAATTTTCAACCCAAGAAATGAATTCACAAACTAAAACTATGAATATCTAACAAAAAAATAAAAAATAAAATAATTGTTATCAGAGGAAATCAACTTTGAAATAAGTAGTTGAATTTTCAACTAAGGTAGATCAATTTTTAACCAAAAATAGAATAATTAAATTTTTAGTGAAAAAAATTAATGTTGAATTGAAAAAACAGAATTTTAAACAAAATAGTTAAATTTTTAACATTTCAACTGAAATGACGAATCTTCAAAGAAAAAAAAATCTCAACAAAGGGTTCAAAAGAAGATAAATTTTCAATCAAAAATAGAATAGTTAAGTTTTCAATTAAAAAATTTAGTTTTACAACTTTCAACACAAAGTGCATATTTAGCGATATTTTGCAATATTTCAAAAATAAAACTTACTTTTTTGAAGTTTGTATTTCCTAAGCTATATGCAATAAAACTTTATTTTTTTTATTTTTATGGAAATATTAAAACGCTTTGTTTTTTTTGTGAGAAATATGCAAGAAACTGTTAAAAAAACTGCAATTTGTCACAGTTTTTCTAAAATTGTAATGGCTCCTGGATGTCCAAAAAGTTTTAACGAAAATATGCCTATGTATACCATTAAGCCATTTCCCTTTCAGGGTAGGCGTGACACTACCCGATTCGGGTAGTGTTTCTAGGTGGATAGTTTTCTTGTAGTTATAAATAACTACAAGTTTGGGCTCACCACACCCATAATAATAATTATTCACATAATAATAATTAAATAATTATTTAATATTTATTACACACCCGTAATAACCTAAAAATAAAAAAATTCAGTTCATTCAACAATCCCTTAAGCAATTTTTTTGTTTTTGGTCTCCAAAATAATCGGGAGGCATCCCTAAATTAATTTCGGATAGAAAACGAAAGGTGCAAGCTTTTTCGAGTAGAGCTCAATCGAAGCCCACTGAGCTTGAGAATCACATAATTCTGATAAGCAATTCCCTGATCAAATAAAAAATCTGAAATCTGTATAAAAGCATTGCATATAATTTTTATCAAATTTCGGGACAAAATGATCAACAATTTATTGTGAATCTATCAAATATTTATGTTGATTCTGTTCAACTTACAGATGCAGCATTCCAAATGTCGACTTACGAAAAGTTGTACTCACCTGAAACAACAAAAAGTAATTTCAATTATTAATATGTTGAATAATTGACTGGAGTCGTGAGTTTACTTTTGGGCAAGATCGTAATTTAATATCGAATGACTAACGGAATAGGACATAAATTACAAATACTTAATCAACCATAAATACTAAATATTCTGAATAAAGTTCCCCAATTTCTGGAATTCCTGACTCTCAACTAACGAATTCGACAGTATCCGACTCTTTGTCCTGGCGGTGAATTATATCTCAGCATCGCGAGCTGAGTGGGTGTAATCTTCAGACGAACAAAGGGGCGGCATCGTTAAAATCGAATTATTCGGCGGATACCGTGACGAGGAAACATTTATGATCCGAGACGCAAGATACACTTCCGGCAGAAACCACCACCACTGGTTAATTTTCGCAAACAAATTTCGCTCAGACAAATTTCATTCAATTTCAACCCACTTGTTAGTAGATAAAAATCCTTTTATTGAAAAATCCTATTTTTCAAATAACAGGTTGCCTAAGTTATAGAGAATTACATGTCAGATTGCGAGAATATAAGTGAAAATAACAAAAAATATGTTTTATTAAAATAATTTTATAGAATTACCTTACAATGTAAATATATTACGAAAATTAGTAAAAGTACCTAAAACCGTATGGGTCCTGTAAAATCGTTTTATATATTTTGAATTTCTAAGAAATTCTTCAAAACCGCACGGAAATTTTTTTAAATTCCCTACAATCATTAAAATCCTTGGAAATTTCATTACATTTTTTGAATCGCTTGAAAATTCTTTAGAATCTTTTAAAATATTTCAAATACCTTCAAATCTTTTGAAAACCCCTTCAAATTTTTTCAAGCACTTGAAAATTCCTTGGAATGTGTAAGAATACTCTAAAATCCTTTAAAATTCCTTCAATTGTTTTGAATGTATTGAAAATTCCTTTAAATCTTTTAGAACTACCTTAAAATATTTAAAATCTTTTGAAATCTTTTGATATCACATGAAATTTTTAAAAAATGTCTTGAAATCCTTTTAAATATCTTAAAATCATTAAGAAATTTTAAAATATTTGGAAATAACTCAAATTATTGGAAAATCGTTGAAATCCATTATAGTGTTATAAACTCCCGTAAACTTACATTAAAACTCATGGTATCCCTCAAAATCCCATGAAGGATCTTAATACGGTAATTTAAATAATTTCGCAGAATTTTGCAGGGTGTCCAGCATATTATCAGATTTAATGTAATTTCACCAGATTTTTTTAGTTTTTTGATGGATTTCGAAGAACTTATTCGTAAGAATTGAGGAATTTTTATGAAGATTTCAGGAGATTTAAAACGTTTCCAAGGAATTCTCAATAGATTTTAATAATTCGAAGGGATTTCAAATGATTTTCTGGCATTTTTAGGAACTTCAAGGAGTTTTTAAGAGCTACAAAAAAATGTAAGGAAATTAAAAATATTTCAAAGGATTTGAAATATTTTAGGGTATTTTAAAAGATTTGTAGGAGTTTCCAATAGATTTCAATACATTGAAGCGATTTCAAAGATTTTAGGGGTTTTTTGAAGATTCTAAGGGAATTTCAAGAGATTTCGATAAATTGAAGGGATTTCAAAAGGTGTCAAATGATTTTAAATGTTTCAGGGTATTTTAAAAGATTTCAAAGAATTTTCAAGTGGTTAAAAAATGTTCAAGGAATTTCCAAGTACCTCAATAATTCAAAAGGATTTAAAAAAATTTGAATGTGGTTTTGAAGATTTCCTGCGATTTCGGAAGATGTGGAATAATTTTATAGGATCTATAAGGTTTTAGGATATTTTGAAAGAATCCAAGGGATTTTATGAGATTTTCGAGAAATTTTCAAGGCGGTTTTAAAGCATTTCTTGGAATTTTGGAAGGTATGAAAAAATTGTATAAGACCTATAATGTTTTAGGGTATTTTAAAAGATCCCAAGGTATGTTTGAAGGCTTCTGAATAATTCGATCAGATTTCCGAGGATTTCAATTATTTTAAGGCCTGTTAAAGACTCTCAAGATATTTCAATGAATTTTTCTGAATTTCTGGGAATATCATTAGATTTTATGGAATTTCACGGGTCTTATTTATCCTCAACATTCTTATTTTCGTTATATTTTTATATTGGAAGTCAATCATGTAGAATAATTTTGATAAAACGTCAAATAATTTTATTTTGGGCTTCAAAATCGGTTATTTTGGTCAAATAAAGACACTTCAAATGTAATCAAATTTTCACGTCTCGAAGTATATTCAATATTCTTTAATTATTAATCAATTTAAATGTGGAGATTAAACTTTCAGGCCATAAAACTAACGAAAAAATGTTTTGTTACCGGACGATATAAAAACTCGGGGAAATTAGAAAAGTGATTATAACTTTGAAACTACAATTGGAAACGAGAGAAAAGTTTTATTTTGTAATTCTGTAAATTAATTCTGAAAAAATACGTGTTTTTGACAATTCTATCGTAATCTTTTCTTAAAGTGATATAACGCCATAAATTTGAAAATGGTTATTTTGATACCGAGTACAATAAAAATAATTGACAGATACGATGTTATTGAAGAATATACGTCTAATGAAACCCTGTAATTAAGAAAATAAGTCTTCTAAATACAAGCCTATAATATTCCAGGGACATGATGTTACCAACTTTTTGATTTTCACCCATCTCTCTGACTTTACGAGAAACTATGCCTGGACGCTAATTTGTTTATGCAATCTCCGTTTCGCTTTCACCCTTCTAGAACCCTCGCTTAGTTTCCATCCCCTGAATCAAATTTCATTAATGCGAGAACCGCCCTCCCGTACAATTTCCAGTCACCGTGCTACGCGAGACCGTAACGACGTAATGGAGATCGTGTGACGATTTTATACGTTCCCCTCTTTCAAATTAACAGGTGAATAGTTCCGCTTGATAAAAGAATTATTGATCGATTTTTGCGTGATTTTTTGGACTTACAGTCTTTTAACCCTTACATGCACGGTGAGATATTTAATATCCCACCTAGATTATCATCATATTTATAATATTTGAAGCGGATCAAATTTGTGAAATTAACTCTGATTGTAACTGTAGATTTAGTATTGCAATATGATTAGTATATAGAGTTTTTTAGGATTGCTGATTACAAATGTGCTATCAGACTTCTGAAATTCAAGATGGCTGATTCAATATGGCGGAAGAGTTTAAAAAAAATTAATTAAATTTCATGAAACAAGGTATCTATGGGTTTTTGGGCTTTCTGATAACAAATCTGAAGTCAGATTTCACAAATGCAAAATAGCGGATCTAATATGGCAGACTAATTTTGAAAAAGTTGTTGGATTCCTATAAAACTTGTTCCTCGGGTGTTTTTGGAGTCGCTGATTACAAATCTGAAGTCGGTTTACAGAAATTCATAATGGAGGATCCAATATGGCGAATGAAACTGGTGAATCATCAAAGATGCAACTTTTATACTAAACTACATTTTTCACAGCCAAATTTAAATCTAAATTTTTTATTTTAACCTAACTTTTAAAATTAACAACCCCGAAAACTCCTAGATGCCAAGTTTCATGAAAATCCAACAATTTGTTTAAAACTCGTCTACCATATTGAATCCGTCATTTTGAATTTTGCAAATCTGGCGCCGGATTCGTAGTCAGCGACCCCAAAAACCACTGAGTGACAAGTTTTATGAAAATCCAACAATTTTTTCAACATTTGTTCACCATGTTGAATCTGCCATTTTGGATTTTCAAAATCTGACTTCAGATTCGTTATCAGAGACCTCAAAAACGTACAGATGCCATGTTTCATGAAAATACATTATATATACCATTAAGCCATTTCCCTTTCGGCGAGCCTCTAGGGGTAAGCGTGACACTACCCGATTCGGGTAGTGTTTCTAGGTGGATAGTTTCTTGTAGTAAATAACTACAAGTGTGGGCTCACCACACCCACCACCGCCAACAGCAACGCAGTAGTATCAGACGGTCACCCATCCAAGTACTAACCGCGCCCAACACTGCTTAACTTCAGTGATCTAACGGGAACTGGTGTTTCCAGCGTGGTATGGCCGTTGCCAAAATTTCATTATGGCAATTACATTAATTTCTTGAAAACTCGTCTGCGATATTGGATCCACCATTTTGAATTTTTCAAAACTGACTTCATATTCGTTATCAGAGGCCCAAAAAACCTCCATATTCCTAATTTCATGAAAATCCATTAATTTTTTTAAAACTCTTCCACCATATCGGATCCGCCATTTTGAATTTTCAAAATGTGACTTCAGATTCGTTATCAGATACCCCAAAAACCCCGAGATGCCAAGTTTCATTTAAAACCATTATTTTTTAAAAACTCGTCCGCCATTTTGAATTTTTGAAAACTGACTTTAGATTCGTGATCAGAGACCACAAAAAACCCCAGATGCCAAGTTTTATGAAAATCCATTTAATTTTTTGAAACTCGTCTGCCATATTGGATCCGATATTTTGAATTTTTTAAACTGACTTCAGATTCGTGATCATAGACCCCAAAAACCCCCAGATGCCAAGTTTCATGAAAATCCTTTCATTTTTTGAAAATTCGTCCGCCATATTGGATCCGCCATTTTTAATTTTCAAAAAGTGACTTCAGATTTGTTATCAGATGCCCCAAAAACCCCCAGATGCCAAGTTTCATGAAAATCCCTTAATTTTTTGAAGACTCGTCCGCCATATTGGATCCGACATTTTGAATTTTGCAAATCGGGCTCCGGATTCGTAATCAGCGACCCCGAAAACCCCCTAAGGTGCATATATCCGTAAACTTAGTTTGATAGAAAAATGTATGCATCAAAGGGTTAAATTGGGTTAAAACCTACAAATCTTAACTGATTTTAACGCTTTTCTGTTTAGAAACGCTCAGGATTAAATCCTGCAGAACGATTTCAGGCTTGATTTTTTTTTATTTCCCTTTGTGGAATTTATTGTTTAAACAAATAGAACGTCAAAATTGGACATTTTACGAATGTTACGTTTTTCCTCCAAAGAAAAGACTCACGAGAAGTCGCTATCTATAAGAGTTATTGCAGATACACTTCAGGAAGATGAATATTAAGTTTGAGATTGAGGCTAATTGTTATAAGAAACTTATATAAACAATTATTTTCATAAACTGCTCAAATGTAACAAAAAACATTATCTGGAATAAACATCCCTTAATATTTCGTAGGTGTACTATTTAGAATAGAAAATAACCATTAGTTAACAATTACTATTATTATACATATTCTGATGAACAAATTGTATTTTTCCAAAGTATTTTATTCCTTATCAAACAAGTTTCAAATTAATCCTAAATTATAATAAATAAAATAATTAACTTTTAACCAAGAATAGTTAGGTTTCCTTATTGTGTTCTATTAACTCAGTTCAAATTTAAGCGCAAAAACGAGAAAAATTGTAAGTTTCTTGAAAATAGGGAAAAAATAAGAATTATTTTCAAAAAAAGGGAAAAAGATATCATGGACGGCCCCTAATCTGTTGAGTTAATTTGCCGTCTAAGTCAATCTTTAAATTATATTGATATTCTCAAATTAAAAAAAAAAGTCTAAAGAATTTAATTCAAACTATTCTTTTACTCATATAAAATAGTTTTAACTCCTTATTCATGTGTGGGAAGGGGGAAGCTAGAGTGGAGCACTGGTTGGAGGAGTGCGTAGAGGCGGAAAGGAGTGGGATAAGCATGGAGGTACTGATGCATGAAAGGGGGGACAAAAGGGCAGTAGCATGAGTGAAGGGAGTATTGGGTAAGATGGAGAAGATGGAGAAGAAGAGAATGAAGGAGGAAGAGGAATGGAGAAGGAAAGATTGTAAATAGGAGAGGAAGTAAATATAAGTTATCTGTAAATATTGTAAATAGTAGTGAAGTATTAGGTATTAGCCGCGGAAGCAGAGTTTGGCAATGCGAGGCAATGCGAAAAGTAGGGACATGCGAGCGAGGCGAAGCGAGGCGAAGCGAGGAAGGCAAGGCGATAAGAGCGTGCGGTCTGAGATATAAGGTATGGATGGACGTTAGTTTTTTTAAGTGTTGGTTTTAAGAAAATTCTGTAAAAAAAATGGTAGTGTAAGCAAGTCAATTTTTTATGGACAGCAGGCTGAAAAATAAACGTTTATCTATCTATAAAATTAAATTGATATTTTAAATTTAAAAATAGGAAGGGGGTCAGCTTCAGTGTCACATGATATTTTGTGTGTGTGTGGTGGGGGGTACCGAAATGTCACAAATTGTCATAAGAGGTAGGGGTGAGTCAGAAATCGCTGAAAATAGCAGCCATAGAAGCAAGCCAATAGAAGCCACTTTCTGTACAGTTGATGCAGGGTCTTTTAACACTTGACCTTTGATCTCTCAGCTATGACCCTGCATCTTTGACCTTTGACTCCTGACATTGAGAGTAATAAAAATCTATCTTTTGCGAGCATTACTAATCATTAAAAAGATATAACGCAAAGATAAGCCTCACAAGAAGGTTTGAATGATACCTGAAAGCATTTTGCCTAAAGTTCATTCCCTGGTAATAACTCAAGAAGTCCTTGACATCTTATGAGCTTCCAGCGTTTCGCCAATGTCACGTATGTCGAATAAAATGGGAATCGAACCGTCTTGTGGACAGTGAGGACATTCGGGAATTCAAAAGGAGGGCCTTGGCGGAAGCGATAAAATATACGGTAGGAGGGAAGATGTTGACTCGAGCTTGGTTGAAAAGTTACGACCGAAACTGTAATCCAAGAATTCGAACGTGATGCTACTGGATGATTGGCCCCGCGAATCGTTTCGTCCGCTGGATTGCGGATCGTCTTGTTCGACTACGACAGATACGAGCCTCGGTGCATGTTACGCACGAATTACGTTTCGTGTCAAGGTTGGAAGGCATAATAGCGAATAACGGGGTTGAACTACTTTAGGGGTCAGTCACCTCCAAACCGCAGAATTGTTGATGATGTCATATATGCCCGATATCTTCATCAACTCTTCCAAAATTTTGGTTGTGTCAATATAATAAGGGACCTTGACCGATGGTATTAGCTGCACTGGAAATCTCGACTCGGGAAGAGTCGTGGATGTTAAGCTATTTCGAGCGCGGATAACACTCGGATGGGTGATCATCTGCGATGTACGACCAGGTTGTGTGGGTGACTGTGTACACTGGATTGGTTGCATATCGAATGTCTACTTTCAAACTCGACAGTCGGAAAACCAGCTTAACTCGGGATGATAGCTTTCTGCAGTTTTCCTCTCCCCTGGCCAAACTTCCAGAAAAATGCGAGAATTTATAATAAAGTCGGAAGCAGCCGCGGTTCATCTCTGCTTCTGATCAGATTCATTCAGTGATTCTAAGCCCATCTTGATAAAGTAACATTTGCACAGGTCCATACCCAGTGAACCGTGACTGAGGCCTCTGTTTCACCGGGTTTTTTCTATGTCACTGTTTTCATGGTTCTTTCTTCTACTACTGTGCTACGGGACTTAAATGGATCAGCCTAAAATAAAAATAGAAAACGTGTACATAACCATTTCTGGCGTAAGATATTTTCAAGTCTACGAATCACTAAAAAAGAAGTCAAACAGACTTTATTGTAAACAGATGTTTTCCAACGCAATCTAAAGCCTTCCTAGTACACCAAATGTACAAAAAATTGTATGTTTCTCTACTGATACTTGTAACAGTATGACTTGTTATTTACCTAATAATATGAGTAGTTGCTAGTTATATAAGTATTATTATTGAATGTAATAATCATTAATCCATTGAAAAATAATAAATGAATAAGCAAGAAAGGGGTCATTCACGAATGACATAAGATGTTTTTCTAAAATTTTTAATCCTTCCCCATGTAATATAGCGTGAGATTAACTCTACCCCCCCCCCCCACAATTTTACTAAGATTTTATAAACTAAGGAAACAAACGTATATGTAAAATATAAAGTCCCATAATTAAATAAATGCGTGACCTTCGTAAAAATAGGTTTAGAAAATAAAATGTGTTAATAACAATGAGTCATTAGTTTCATAAAAAGAACAATTTTATAATATCTTCAGGGACTAAAATGTTGCGTGGTTCGACACACTTTGTCTAGTCTGAATTTAAAAGTGTCTAATCCGAAATTTGTTTATTATTATTTTTAATTTTCTAAGCAAAATTTCCACTTTTCTAACCTAATATTTTAGAAGTATTAAAAAAGAACTTCAATTTTTAATTAAACTATTATGATTTATTCTATGAATTTAAAAAAAATCCTTTCCATACCTTCCAAACTTCGCAGTCTTTCCCTATTTTCTTGTTTTCATACTTAAATGCGAACCCAATTGAAATTTAAAAAAGTCGTCCTTTCTGATTGAAAATTTAACTATTGTGTTGAATATTCTTCTTTCTGGTTTGAAAATTTATTTCGCTTTGCAGAAATTTGATATTTTGGATCAAAAATGCAACTGCCTATTTAAAAATTAATTTGTTTCGGTTGAAAATTCAACTGTTTCGTAGAAAATTGGTATTTTCGGCCTGAAACTTCAATAATTGTGTAAAAAATTCAACTACTTGATCGAGACTTTGTTAAAAATTCTGTTTTTTAGTTAAAGATTCATATTTTGAGTTGAAATTTCATTTCTTTGGTTAAAATGGCACTAATCTGTTGAAAATTCTTTTTTTTTCTTGGCTGAAAATTAATTTCTTCAACTGAAAATTGAACTAGTCCATTTTTGGTTGAAAATTAATGTTTCTTAGTTGAAAATTCAACTGTTTGGTTAAAAATTCATGTATTACTTCAAAATTCATCTTCTTGGAAGAAAATTATCCTCTTTGTTTGAAATTCACCTATTTTGTTAAAAGTTTATATATTTTTTTGAAAATTCGACATTTAAACAAATTAATTCTTCTGGTTAAGCATGTAACGTTTTAGTTAAAAATTAATCAGTTTTAGTTGAGGATTCAAGTAATTTGTTGAAAATTCCAGTTTTTTTGATAAATTTAAATCTTTTTGATATAAAATATTTTTTGTTGAAATAACAACTATTACATTTTTTGTCGAAAACTATTCTTCTTAGCTTGAAAATTCAATTACTTGGTGAAACTTTAGCTAGTTTCTTAAAAATTAATTTTTTTGGTTGATGATTTCTACTTTTAGCAGATAATTCACATCTTTGGTTGAAAATTGAACTACTTTTTGAAAAATTCGCTTTTTTTCTTGTTAAAATCGAATTCTTCAACTGAAAATTTAACTATTCGGTCAAAAATTCAACTTTTTGGTTAAAAATTAAGTTTTGTGTTGAAAATTCGTTTTTTAGTATTGAAACTTAATTTTTTCTCAATGAAAATTTAAATATACCCTTCTTGGTTAAAAATTTATCTTTCTCAGTTTAGAAACTCAAGTACTTGGTTGAAAGTGTATCTGTTTTGGTAGAAAATTAATCTTCTTGGTTGATATATGAAGTATTCGGGTAAAAATGTATGTATGTTGTTGAAAATTTCTCTTTTTGTGTAGAAAATTAATTTTCTGGGTTGAAAAATTAACTATTTGGTTAAAAATGATATGATTCTCTAAAAATTTATCTTTTATTGGTTAAAAATTCAACGACTCGGTTAAAAGTTGAACTTATGTATTAATTCATAAGAAATAGTAAGATTTGACGAAACTTCTCCACCCCCAAATTGTCTTATGTTATTTTTGGGTGATCACAAGAAAATTCACAAAAAATATTTAGTCTACAAAAATTATGTAGGGAGGTGGGAGGTGGGAGTCAAAATTTACGGACCCTTACTTGAGGGCATCGTAACTGGCAGCGAAATTTTATCATAATAAATTATAGCATATTCCTTATATTTTGAAAGTAACTGTAACCACAATCAATGATGCTAAATATTTTTGAATTGGAGTTATAATTCTTCCGATTCTACACATAATCCAAGAATCGATTAAGTTTGAAAGTAATCTCTATAAATCTTGTAGAATAAATATATTTATGAGTTAGAGCCTCGAATTCGAATCGTTTTCAGCAGAAGTTGAATTAGATTGACAAGAAATCTTTGTTATGGAGATATATTACATGTTTAGGAATGTAATACTATTTCACGATATTCACGAAAAACGTTATATTTAAATAAACCAAATCGAACAGGTTTGAAATGCAAATGTTAAAGACTTTATCACTTCCTAAGAGAACACATAAACATAAAAAAGATATAATTCATGAGGCTATCAACTCCATTTCTTCCGCTTAAAAAAATTATTTTATTAAAAAACGTAAGATAATTATAATAATGGGAACGGTTTCACTAATCGTGAGTTGTATGGCTTAAATGCAAAAATAAGTATATTTGCTTGAGCGCTCAGTGCCTACAAAAATCACTAATACGAGATAATGTCTGTTCCATAAGACGAAGTGAAAGCTACATTCAATACCTTTGCGTTAGAAAAAAATGTTCATTTCACCAAGATATATAAATATAATTTTCCACTGATCGTTCATTTTGGTTTAAAATCGCCAAAAACTAATTTAAACACAACTCCATCAATTGTACCAATTATTTTTTGAGTAATCATTACCAGAGAATCTTTATCTAAAAAAGAGGTGTCGATTGAAAATATGGAAAGCATTTTAGTTAGATGACATCTTTGCTGTTTTTTCGATAGATATCGTTTTTAATTGACCAAAGTATCATAATTGTGATGAAGATTTTTTAATTAGCATTAGAGTCAATAATATTTATTTTTGCTCTGCAATTAATTAAACAAGAAAAATTTTTTTTTGATAAAATAAAAAATCTAATTCTTATTTTATTTAAAGGAAATATTTTTTTAAATTAATTTCAGAACAAAAATAAATACTATCGACCCTTATGCCAATTAAAAATCGTCTTTACAATCGAAAGCATTTTTATCGCTTTTCCTGAATGCCAATTGGGTAATTTCAAAAACTCGAAGGAAAGAATTTTGCCAAATTCACACACATAATTGAGTTTCAGCTAAGGAGCAGTGACAAAGAATGTCACATTTACTGTGCAGAAGGAAACTGACAAAAATTTGATATTAATTAATGTAAAATTTTATTATTAAATGAAAGCTACACATATTCAGCAGAATTAAAATTTGTATTTGACATGAGCAAAAGTAAATTTATTGTGAAATAGCAATCAAAAGTTGTAATTTTACAACAGGCGAAAAAGTACCATTTTTCAATCTTTTCATTGCATTATTTAAATTGAAATAATTATTTACAAAAATCAAAACTTACCCCTGAAGTTCATTTTTGCTTCTTCAATCCAAAAAAGGAGAGTTAAAAATTTTTAAGAACTTTGTCCATTTAATTGTGTTTAAAAAAAATTTGCAATATCAGGGTTGCTACAAAATACGAATTTTGACATTCCTTGAATTTTTCTGACTTTGTTAGACCGTACTAAATTTTTTTTAGGTATAAAAACAATTTTACACCTAGGACATAAGACATACGTAAAATGCGAAAACAAACTTACATCTAAACTTAAGACGCGTAAAATACATGAAGTTTCGAGCAAATAGTCGAATTTTCAACTCAAAAAGATCAATTTTGAACAAAAAATGGAAGAATTACGTCTGCATTATAATAATTAAGAACTATAAACAAGCTGATTTTTACACTAAAAATATTTTAACTTGAAATCAAAAACGATTGAATTAAACAAAAAAAACGAATATTCAGTCAATAAAGAAAAAAATCTCTTCCAAAATATTGAGTTTTCAAGCCAAAAAGACGAATTTTTGACAAAAAAGTGAATTTGCAACCCAAAAAAGACGAGCTTTAAAGCAAATAAGTAAATTTTCAACTAAAAAAGATCAATCTTCTTACAACAATGGAGTAACTGAACTTTTAGTCAAAAAATCCATTTTCAACAACAACAAAAATGAATTTTTGACATAAGAGTTATATTTGGAACCGATGATATATATTTTTTACTACAATGATGAATCTTCAACTAAACAAATTAATTTTAAACCAAATAGTTCAAATTTTAACCCTAAAGATAAATTTTCTACCAAAAAAAGATGAATTTCTAACAAAATAGATGAATTTTTTACGAAATAGATCAATTTTAAGGCCGTGTCTACGTGTACCGAAATTTCAGTGCAAGTAGCCAGATTTTTCGGTACGCGTAGACACTACCAAATTTTAAACCAAACATATGAATTTTTAACCAAAAAGAGTAAATGTCTTTAAAAAAAATTCGAAAATGAAATAGTTAACTTTTTAGGTTAGAAAAATTAATTTTCAATTCGAAAAAGAAACTAATTTTCAACAGAAGAAATCAATTTTCAACCAAAAAGATTAATTTTCTAGCAAAAAAAGAATATTTTTTAACAAAATACTTGAATTTAAAAAAAAAATCAAATTTTAAAGGAGTATTCAACCTAATAGTTACATTTTCAACCAAACAAATGAATTTTCAGCCGAAAAAATTTAATTTTCCAACAAAAAGGAGTAATGTTTAACAAAATGCATAAATTCTCAAACAAAATTTTGCATTTTTAAATTCATTTTCAACCTCATAGTTAAATTTTCAACCAAAGAAATGAATTTTCGACCAAAAAGGTGAATTAGCCACCAAGAAGATAATATTCTATCATAAAATACAAAATTTCAACAAAATACAAAAATTTTCAACCGAATAGTTGAAATTTCAACTGAAGAAGATAAACGTTGAACCAAAACATTAAATAGTTGAATTTTTAGTTTGAAAAATTGATTCACAAACAAAAAATGTCACCAAAAAGGTTAAATTAAAAAAAGGTTTGCAACTAAAATGATGAACAATTAACCAAAATAAAATGAATGTTCAATAACGTAGTTCCACTTTCAACTAAGTAGTTGAATTTTAAAACAAAAAAGCTTTTGCAGTTTCTGGGACACCTGTAAATTCCAGATTTTTCCTGTTTTCTTTCTGAAAGGCATCTTGAAAAATAATAATTTTTGATAGAACTAACAAAAATTAACCTTTTGTGGTAAGTTTTGGAAAATATGGAAAAATGGTTATTTTTTATTTATTGTAAAAATACCATTTCAATTGTTACTTAAGGATCAAGTTATTTGTACTCATGTCAAATGTAAATTAAAATACCGATGTAAGCGTCTGTGTTAAATAAATAAAATGTTATATTAAAGATCTTGAATTTTTCTCAGTTTCATCATGCACATAAATGCTACATTTTTCTTACTCTTGGACGTCAAAATAAAAATTTGGATCTGAATGAAATAATGTAATACATTTAAGTGACAAATATGTCTAGAAAACGTGGTCAACAGAATATAATAGAAATTTGGAGACCAATTTTTTATGTTTTTTTAATGTTAAACAAATATTGTCAGTACGTTGTCGCATTATTACACACACGGCCAGTCATAATAATAACTAATTTTGAAAAATTGTAAGTAAATGAAAAAAGTCAAGTTATTCATATTTATTTTACCGGAATTTTCTGGCTATAATTTTCTCGTTCTATTTAAAAAAAATGTAAAATCATCTTTCTATGAAATAATAACCTTTCTAACAAAAATTTCGTTTTTTAGTGACGCGAGAAACAGCTGTATAGAGTTAAAATGTCATCATAGACATTAAACAGGTTAATCAAATATTTATGACACATTCTTGAAATTGCTCAGTAACTTCCCTAATGCACATTTTTCAACACTTGCAAAGTATTTGTCAAGATAACGTTTCGGAGGGCCGACATTTAAATAAAATTCCTCGTCTCATCTTTGTAAAATAATCGTCAGTGTAAACAATGTTTCATATATGACTAATGACTAAGGTTTACCTGAGGTTTACGACTATAAAAAGCCACCGTAAATGTTTTGTAGACATTTAAGAAGAAACTGTGGCACTGTGACAACCTATATTGTTATCTCTGTTACTTTTGTTTTCGAAGTTAGTAAATAGAAATTGATATTCAGAAGCAAATATCCAAGATGAAGTTCTCAATCGTGATTTTATTTCTGACGGTAGCATGTGAGTATTTACAAATTTTAATACTAATATTTATTTATAAATTACCTATATTTCATATAAAAATGTTTCTTGACTATTGTTTTTTTACATTAACAGTCCTGGCTGATAATGTCAACGCAAACTTGCCAAGTATAACCGATGTGATAGATCAATTAAATCCACTAAACGCAATCAAAACTATTCAAGAGATGATTGATGCTGGTCTGAGTAAAGTTATGAATGGTGCTTTTTTAAAAATGATTACCGATGTTATGCACGGAGTAACTACTATGAATATTAGTGAATCAAAAACACCGTTCCTCACCGGAAGCACTCAAGTGTGCCAAATAATCGGGGAAAATTTAGACAGCATGGAACGTTCGGCTAAAAATCCGATTTTGGAATTTGTTATAGTGATTCAAAGGTTAATGTGCTCAGGCCTTATTACCATATTGTAAGTTAACACAATTTTAATTTTTAATATTATACATTTAGATATTTTAACCAAATATAGCATGGCTTATTTCAACATTTAAAGTTATAAAAACGTTTAAATATTTACGATATATTATTTTACATTTAGGATGATCTAATTGTATATTTGTTTCAGAACTGCTGTGCAAATTTGAGAAAGGAAGAAGTAGAAGATTCCAAAGATTATTAAAGTCGACTAAGTTTCAATGTTTTGTATGATAAATTATACTTGTTTTATCAAAGGCGGGCGGGTGACCCCGACAGGGGTGCCCCCTGGCGCTCAGACTATAAAGCCCACTGTGCCACTTAAATTTTACTCACTGTGTACAAATATAGATCGCAATAACATTTGTAATGTTCAAAGCTGTAAGTAGGAACTATTGCAACATTATACACCCAAAAGTTAAATAAATATGTTTACTTACACATCTGTGCTCATTTATCTATAACCTTGACAAATGGCCTCATTTTATTTATAGTTACATCAATAAACGTATTGCGCACTTGTACAATTTGGAAATATGTTAAACCGTACTACACAAAACTGCAGACAAATGCATGTTTTGTGATCAGTCATTGCACGGAAAAAAAATTTTCCATCACGTTCTGATAAAGCATTATCTATAATACCGACGAATAAAACAGCTGTATGATAAAATCTAAATAAATCTGCATATAGCTTATTTGCACGTTTTCGACATATTGTCAAATATACAGAACTCGACTTTTTTTGAGTATCGTAATTTAATGCACCAGGATATGAATTGATACAAATGTTAGAGGAATGTTTTTCTCAGCAGCAGACTACATAACCAAAAATTCTCTCAAAACAGTGAAAATAGGGTAATTTTACGAAAATAGAGGAATAATAGAAGAATAAATTCTCGTTAAAATAATTAATGTAGGTACCATTTTCCTAAGATTTTAAGTCGAAATATATTAATTTTCAACCAAACTGTTACATTTACAACTGAATAATTGAAATTTTAAGCAAAAGCTATGAATTTTGAATTAAAAAGTTCATTTTTTAATTAAATAGTTTAATTTTTAATCTACATAGATGAATATTTAAACTAATAAGACGTTTTTTTTTCAATAAAAGAGTTTTGAACTTTCAACCAAAAAAGATTTTTTAACGAAAAAGTAAATTTTCCAAAAAATATTTGAAGTTTTTATTAAATTGTTGAATTTTCAAGTCAAACAGATGAGTTTTCTACTAAACGGTTTAATTTTCAAAACGAGAATATGAATTTTTGACCAAAAAGTTAATTTTAAACCAAGGAAGATGAATCTTGAACCAAGAAGATTTATTTTCTACCAAAAAAGACGAATTTGTAACAAAATACATGCATTTTTAATAAAATATTCGAATCATTAACCAAAACAGATTAATTTTCAACTAAGAAGTAGCATTTTTAACTGAAAGAAATGAATTTTTAAGCACAAAAACAAATTTGCAACTAACAAAGATCTTTCAATCAACAAAGAAAAAAAGTGTCAACCAAATTGTGTAATTTTTCTGACAAAAAGGTAAATACTTTTTTAATAAACATAAATATTCTATTTAAATAGACGAATTTTCAACAAAACAGTTGAATTTTTTACGAAAAAGATGACTTTTTAAAAAAATAGTTAAATCTTCAACAAAAGAATTAAAGTTTCAACCGAACGAGAAGGATTCTGAACGGAAAAACAAAAAGGGGAACTTTTCAATAAAAATTAAAGAATGTTCAATCCAATAAAACAAAAGAAAGGAATTAAATTTCTACGCGAGAAAGATTCTTCAGTAATGAAATAAAAAAAAATAAAACCAAATTGTTGCATTTTCATTCAAAAAAGACAAATTCGCTACAAAACACTTGAATGTTTAAAAAGAAATATTGATTTTCAAGAAAAAAGTTGATGTTCAGCCAAATAGTTGGATTTTCCACCACAATATATACTTGAATTTTCTACCAAAATAGTTGAATTTTCAACCCAAAATGACGAATTTTCCACAAAGCAGATCAATTTTCACTCGAAAAAGATGTCTTTTTAACAAATTTGTTATTTTTTCAACAAAATAAAAAAATTGTCAACCAATTTGTGGAATTTTTCTGCCAAAAAGGTAAATTTTTTACAAAACAGCTAAATTTTCAATTCAAATTATGCATTTTCAACCAGATAGTTAAATAGTTAACCAAAAAATTAATTTTTTCACCGAATCAGTTGAATTTTCAAAATGAAAATCTGAACTTTTAGCTCGAAAGTATGAATTTTCAACAAAGTAGTGGAATTTTCTACCAAAACAGTTGGATTTTTCAACAAAACAGTTGAATTTTTTACGAAAAAGATGACTTTTTAAAAAATAGTTAAATATTGAAAAAAATAATTAATGTTTCAACCGAACGAGATGGATTCTGAACGGAATATAAAATAGTCAACTTTTCAATAACAATAAAAGAATGTTCAGTTCAATACAACGAAACAAAAGAATCAAATTTCTGAGCGAGAAAGATTTTTCAGTAATGAAATAAAAAAGAATCAAACCAAATTGTTGAATTTTCATGCAAAAAGAGAAAATTTCAAGAAAAAAGTTAATGTTCAACCAAATAGTTGGATTTTACACCACAATATATAGTTGAATTTTCTACCAAAATAGTTGAATTTTCAACCCAAAATGAGGAATTTTCCACAAAACAGTTCAATTCTCATCTGAAAAAGATGTCTTTTTAACAAATTTGTTATTTTTTCAACAAAATAAAAAAATTGTCAATCAAATAATTAAATTTGTTACAAAAAGATGAATTCTTAACTAAAAATATAATAGAAGTCTTTTCATTAAAAAATAGTTAACTTGCAGCGAAAAAAAGTTGAATTTTCGTATTGGGTTCTATTAATCCAGTTCGCATTTAAGCGAAAAATGACAAAAAAAAATGAGAAGTTTCTTGAAAACAGGGAAAAAAAAGAGGAGTTCTTTAAAAAAAGGGGGAATAGAGGAAAGAGTGTCAGGTCTGCAGTAATAAAAATTCAATGTAGATAGCAATCGATATCGCAAATTATGATGGCAATAGCAGAGAAGAAATCTGTTGTAGCAGAATGACAGAATAACGCAAATGTGACGATCAAACACGTTATCATAATTCATGGCCCACGTCAATCGTACACCCACGGACTTTATTCGATCGAAACTTTTTCGCGTTGACGTCGTAAATGCGAAATTCCGAGGTATAAACGGTCATTCGACTCACCGCACCCGATTTCAGTGCTTTCAGTCGTTTCGAAATGGCACCAGAAAAAAGTTGCCGATAAGAAAAGAATCTTTAGCGATTACTCGTCTTCCCAAAGTGACGATACGCGGTTCTTACCGTTATTGGTCTCTCCGGAGGTTCCAGAAGATTCGCAAGAGGAGTGTATATGGGAAGCATAAATCAAGAATAGCGGAATTAGGAACATGCGAGACTTATATGATGTTCAGAATTTATTTCTCAATAAAATTATTCACCAATATCAAGTAATGAAGAAACTTAATACGTATCGAATTAAAAATCGTATTAAAAGCGTACAGTTTTGTCTATGTTTCAAATTATAAGGTTATAATTAAAAGTAAAATTGAAATCATTTTAAGAAACTTAAACTTAAGACCAGGCTCAAAAAATAACTGAACATATTTTGAACTCTGAGAATATCTTCTCCTTCTCATAAGGAACGATAGTTTTCAATTCATAAACTGAAAAAAATATTTATATTAAAAATTCTTAGATGCTTAGATTGTAGTTAAAAATCCAAAAAATTGCCAAATTGAGACAATAATTAAATAAATTAGCTATTTAAAAAGCATTTTCCAAACCTAAAAAGATTTTTGATCGTTTCAGTAATGCTTGCTAAAGAAATTCACACACAGAATGTTTTTGTGAATATATGGACAAATATCCGAAGTGAAACAAATGGTTCGTGTCAGACATCTTAATAAAATCCTAATTTGAATAAGAATATTTTTATTCGCAACCAAAACAAAAGGGCACAAAAAATTGCCTTAAATGTCTTTTCTTATACAACGAATTTCAAAAATTCCATAATTGGCATTTTTATATGGATTGAATATCATACCCGTGCAGAAATTTCGCCGTGGCCCCGACCGGGCCCAGACTCGTTCATATCGGGCCCAGATGTGGAAATCGAGTCAGGGCCAGACTCATCATGAAACACGTAGCCACAGTGGAGCCATGTCTGGGGGCCCGATCAAACGCCCGATCTGTCCCCGGTCTGGCCCCTATTAATTACCCGAGTCTAGCCACATTATTGACTTTTTTATTAGGAATTAAAATCCTTTAAAATAATTATAACACATCCCAAGTGCGAAGTTAGATACGGCCCAGTACTAGCCCAGTATCGGCAAAAATATTGCCGAAGATCGGCTACCAATATCGTACCGTTGCTGGAATGATAACTCCGGTATGCACTTGGCGGCCAATTCTGGCTAGTAACGACATGACAAAAAAAGTATTTAAAAAATAAATATTAATTGATTGCGAGTATTTTGACTTTGAATAGTAATGGTCCTGTGTAGAGTGAATACATATATTACATTGTTAAATATTATATTACAAATAAAATTTCTAACGCTACGGAGTATCGAACCTACATCTATACCTAAATCTATCACCTAGCAGTCGAGAGTCTTGACCATTGCGCTAAACGTACGAGTTGAAACTCGATGAAAAAAGCCATCCTCATAAGCTACAGCTCAAAAAAGTTAAAACACCAAATTTTAAACTCTCTTTTTCTAATTCAATATTTATTATTATACGACGTTATGTAAATGTAAAATATACGATCTGTTAACAGGAACATCAATGATATAATTTTTAAATAAATAATTTAAATCGATTACAATTTTTCTTCGTGTTATATTTCGTTTTTTCGCATTTTAGACTACTTTACAACTTTCTACAATGACAGGAAATGTAATTTTTTATGAACATTAAAAATTTTTAATGACGGAACTTAGAAATGAGATCGTGAACTTTGACAATTTTTTAATAACAAATTTTTTCAAACTTTCGTGTAAGGTTTGGTTTTAAGGTGTTTTAGACCATTTAACAACGTTTAAGATTGACATAAAATGTAATTTTTTCTGAACATTTAAAATTTTAATGACGGAACTTAGAAATTGAAAATTGTTACTTTGACCTTTGCTTCCGATTACCGTCCCAGTCTTTTGCATTCCAGAAGACGGTGCTTATGTGGGACAGCACTTCCTCTTCGGTTGCATTGAATTTATCTCGAACAGAATTTTGCTGATAGCACGATGTTTGCGAACTCGCGGTGTGCTTCTTAATTTTGGCATTTATTATTAATGTGTTAAGAATATATTATACGGTCGAACACTCCCAGCACATTTGCAACACAACAGCACGAAGCAAAACAAAAATTAAGGTTATGTTTGTGGTTATATTACATCTAGCGCATGTGGCTTGAGATGGCGCTGCGAAGCGGTTATATGACGTCACAGTACATAGCCCGGTCTGGTACGAGTCAGGGCCACAGAATTCTTCCTACCGGGACCAGATAGTACACATCGGATCAGGCCCTAGTCGCTAATCGGTAATATATATGGCGATTTCTGCACGGGTATCAACGTATATTTACGATTTAAGAAGAAAAATTTTTCTACGAAGTTACGGATAATATGCGTAACTTCGTGGAGAATGTTACTGTCAAATATTATTTGATTTTTGACGTTTATTTTTCTCGAAAACAACAAAAGATACATACAAATAAATTTTTAACAAAAAATTTGCAAATCTAAAAAAGTTATACAAAAAATGCGTCATACTCTTTGTGATATCTTGCACCGTTTACAAGAAAAAAATCGAAATTATTTTTTCAACCAAAAAATTCTCCTAGCTTAAAAAATGGTAGAAGCATAGGATTCCTTACTCAAGCAAATCATAAAAAAATATTGAAAAAAATAAAAATGTGGGCTTTCCAGAAAATCTTCTTTTCATATTTTCAAAATCGAAAGAAAAAACTACAGAAATTTTTCTGCAAAAACCCACCTTTTCATTTTTTGTAATATTAAAAAAAAATTGCTAATATAAGAGAGACATCCTATGAGTAAAAGTCACCAGAATACTTAGAGAAAATTTGAATATTCAACTTAGGTCAACAACTACAGAATTTCAAATAAAAAATTTGTGATGTTTTGAAAAACGGATCTCAATATTGAAGTCTCTATAAAATTAATAACAGTGTGAAATAAAAACTGTTTATAGATTATAAATGTGAAATTCTTGATTAAATTACATAAATTTAAATATAATTCCCAAGTTTGAAAACACTCTAAAATAAAAAAAATGAAAAACTATCTGAAGCTTTTTGGATTTTAAAATGACGTATTAAAAGTTTTATTATAAAGAGTAACGCTCACGTAACCCAAAAATGTTTAAAAATTATGAATCTTCTTTGTATTCTAATTATTTTCTAACAAAAATGTCAATTTCCGACAAATACTCTAAAACAATCCGAAATTGTTCAAGTTCGTAAATTTTATTATTTAAAACACTAATCATTGGAATTAAAAATGAATGTTGTTTTAAAATACTAATTTCGGGTAAAGCACAAAAAAATAAGTTCAAACATCAATTTTCCTTAAAAACGCTAAAAAAATAAAATTTTTGCAAATGGAAATCTTGATGATAATTTTCGTTAAAAAATACTAATTTCTGGCGAAAGAACCTGAAATAAGCTAAACTTACAAAAAAAATTCTCTTTGAAACTTTAGGTTTTTATATTAAAATTCTGTTAAAAAAATACTAATTTCCAGTGAAAATCATTAACATGAAACATCTATAATATTTTTCAAAATTCATTAGACATTTGGAAAGTTTTAATTAAACCGCGGAGGAGCAAAAAAGAAAATGTTTTTTCAATTCGCATAAGGTTTTTTTTCTTTTTAAAAGGGATTATTTGTAATTTTCAATTTATAAAAGTTTATTTCAGATATACAATAACTTCGAGTAATAAAAAGCCAATCAGACTTTCAACGACAATGATTGATAGGTTTTCGAGACATATAGTTACATCGCTTTTTGATAGATAGGATAATAATTTTGAGAATAAAAAATCAAACTATTGTCAATTTTGAGTGGATCATCAGGTGAAGAAGGTGTCTATCTCGGGACTGTTAAAGTGCATGGATTGTTGCGGTAAAATCAGCCCACGTTTTGCAAATAATGTCAAGTAGGCTAAATACTAGAATGAAAACCATATTTCTTAAAATAAATGTAAATAAAATAAAAATTATAAAGTATAAGCGAGGGTAGGAAGGTTATCAGCAGTGTAAAAGCCCTTACCAGAAGTAAAAATATGACCAATAAAGATAAAATTGCTCGCTATCGTAGCAATACCTGGACATACCAAGAAACAAATAGGATTATTGGTAGGATTGTTGGCAGAATGGTCTGTAGGATGGTTGTTATACAATAATTCTTGTGGAATATATGCGGTAAAACGCTATTGGACAAAGTCAGCAATGAGAGGATTCCCAAAGAATGTGGTGTAGAGAAAACGCTGTTTGAAAAAAATGAAAGAAATTTGTTGCAATCATTTCGTCATATTAAGAAAATAAAAGGAGAAAAATTGTCGAAACAAGTGCATTTAGTTAAAGTGAATGGCAGCCTACCCAGAGGCAGACCGAGAAAGGCGTTCTGGTAATGTGTAAATGAGGCACTACAGCGACATGATATAAAGAGCCACAGAAACACAAGAGCTTGCATGAAAAGATGTATGGATGTAGAGGAAGCAAAAGTTGTATGCCCGAATAGGGATGTGTGGAGAAAAATAGTCTATAACGAATGTGTGATTAAGACTATCAGCGGAGTGATAGACGCCTGAAACGAATGACCTTGAATGCTAATGATCCCTCGTGGAGAGCTTTGATTAGCGAATGTGAATGGAGGAAATAGTGTGGATCTTACTATGGAATTATCAGGCAGTTTGTGTATTAATGCGTGAACTGTGACGTATGATGACTTCGTGAAGCTCTTCGCCTGGGCTGATCGCTAGAAAGATTGATCAGCGACCGGTGTCGGAGCGATGTTCCGGAACGAACCTGCCGTTTAAATAAGCAGCATGGGAATTTTAAATTGATCTGAAATGTTTCCCAGAATAAAGTACATTCTCAGAAAGGAGTCACCCTGTAGATCGAATCTTTCACGATGCAACACGTGAGGCTCGGGCAGGGGTGAGACCGTATAACGGAGGGGGTTTTAAATTCTCGTAATGAAATCGTAAAGTGTGCTCATAGAATCCAGTTTATATTTCTCATCGTCACCGTCCAATAGCTGGCGAGTAGTCGACCCCCACCTCTTCCCAATCTATTAAACTGCACCGTTCGCAATCGAGATATAGTCATATCGTTTATTTTACTGCCCCGATAGTAGAAGTACGCTCCTATCACGGGACTTTATAAGCCACGCGTTAATAGGCCAAGGATCTGTTTGCGCCGCTTTGCTTCTCACGTCAGGCCCCAAAGACCCACCGAAAAAACGACTTGAATAACAAATAAGGCCCGTTTTACGAGCCTACATTTCGCGAGTCCAACAAAATTTTATGAATTTCTAGGCCTCGAACTCATTTGAGAAATTTAAAATAGTGTCAATAGTAGCATAAATTCCGCAAAATAGTAGCAAAATAGTGTCATGCCATTTTTAAATATCAAATGGAGGGATTACCTATTTCTTAAATCTGATAAACACTATAAATCTTCCATAAGATCACGTGAAATTCTTGTAAATCATTTAAAATACCGTAAGACGGGGCTATGCGGCACATGTTTTTGGATTTTTTCAACAAATTACGCAAAAGAATTATAATTAGATTAGATATTAATGCTTCGAATAAATCATTTCCGAAACTTCTTTTTGCATATCGTGAAGTTAAAACAGACAATTTAGCTATAATTCAAAGTGTATCCGTTTTTTCTTCTGGGGGTGAAGCTAAGGCGTCCACTTTCAAAAAAAGGCAAAAATCGCTATCCTCTAATACTTTGGACTTCAAGAATGAATTTTTAAATTTCTTAACAGATTATTTAAAAAAAAGGGCGATCCCATATTCGACATATGATTTCTGACCCTGTCCGATTTTCCCTTACAAATTCGGAACTTTTTATACAAATCTTTCTACGCAAAGTTTTTGTAAGCGTTTTATTACTGACTTAACCAAAATAAAGAAAATTACAACCTAATGTAAATCTTATTTTAATTAAAACTTCCTAACAACACTGAACGAAACAAGTTCTAAAAAAATTTGACATTCATTTTGCAGAAAACAATGGAAATTTTTTCGGACTTTTATTAAGAAAAAGAGAAATCAAATAATAAGATACGAAATTAAGGGTGGTCGAACTTTCATAATTTATTTCTCCCTAAATTTCCCTAAAAATCCTAGAAAAATTATTTGAAAACCCTCAAAATTTTTGAAATCCCTTTAAATTGCTTGGAATTTTTCTAAATACTCTTTCAAGTCCTATGAAATCCTTAAATCTGGCGTAAGCGCTATTCATCCCACAAAAATCTAGTCAAATTCCGTAAAAGATCTTGAAATCTGTAATCTCTCTCAAAATTCCTTTAAAAATGATGAAATCATCTAAAATCACATAAAATCTAATATAGCGTCATTCAAACGCTTGAATTCCGTTAAAATCCTCTGAAATATCTGGGAAAACTCCTATTTTCCAACCCCTTGAAATTTATAGAAATTCCTTACCCCCAAGTTTAAATTTATTTTTGATCCTGAAAAAGTTAAAAATTTTTATTCCAAATTTTGAAACAATCAACGCTAAATGCTCAAAGTTCGCTGTCAATATGAAATTCTTTAATTTCGAAAAACAAAAAATTAAAAACATTTTACATTTTGAAAACATTCATAGTTTAAAATTTAAAAATTATGAATTTTAAATGCTTCAAATTTTTTAATATTCCATTTGACATTTTGGAAATGCTCTTATAGGAACTTTTGTCAATTTGATGAATTTCGAGTTTTGGGACATAAAATTCGTTTAAAACCGTAATTTCTAAAAAACTTAGCCAGTATTTTGAAAAATTAAATATAAAATTCAGAAGGGACTGGAGGGAATTGAATATAGAAAAATTTAAAGAACATAAAAGCTTTGATGCAGAAGTACGTATTCAGCTTTATAAAGTTTGAAAATCTTTCAATCAGGAATCGATCACTTGACGAATTTAAAGTTTTGGGAAAAAATTGGTTTGAAACTATTTTAATTTTAAAAGTGATCAAATCTAACCACTTTAACATCAAAAATTTTGGAATCATTTAAACCTTTTCGCTTCATATTTTGATTATCAACATTAAATCCTTTAATTTCGAAAGAAAAGAATAAAATTTGAATTTTGGAAACTCTCAAAATTTAAAACATTAAATTTAAAAAATCTAATTCTTTGGAGCTTTTTGAAATCTATAGAAATTCCTTATAGTCTTATGGAATCTTTTAATTTCTTTCGAAAGCCTATAAATCTTTTATAATTATTGTAAAATTTCTTGAAATCCTCGAAATCTTTTGGATCTTCTGAAATCTAACGAAATTATAGAAAATTTCTTAGAAATTTTTAAATCTCTTGACATTTTTTTTAATGCTATATAAAATTCTTTGAAATCTTTAAAAATACACTGTATTCTCTAAAGTTCTTTGACATTTTTACAAACCCTTAAATATTGTGAAATCCCTAGAAATCTTTTGAAATCTCGTAGAATATATCTTGAAATCTTTAATATCTTTTAAAATGCCTTCAGAAACCTTTATATCTTTGAAATCATCTAAGAATCCATGAAATCCCATGAAATCTGTAGAAATCACTTAAAATCCCTTAAAATTTCACTTCGCTTGATTTACTCCCTAAATTTCTCTACAAATTCTTTAAAATTTCCTAAAATCCCTCGAAATCTGTAGAATTCTCTAAAATCCCTTGATCTTATTTTTTTCAGAATAATAACAAAATAATTGCATCGTGAAAAAAGACTCAAAAAGTATCGATAGTGGCTTGAGTCTGATGCCTGAATTTCTCAACAGAAATTCCACGACTTTAACTCGCCATATTCGTGTAAAATGTGTCAACTTATACGAGAAAGTGCAAATAAAAGATAAAATTGTACAATTTTTTGAAGAAATTGAAAATGAATATGATTCCAGTTTTGTTTTCACGACAGTTAATGTATTTATTAATTTAACTTATTTTGCCTCCCATATTATTTATTTGCACAATTTGCAATTAATTTGCAAGTTTATGCACTAAAATTTATTCTTTGATGTAATAAACTGACTATCCTTTCTTTTTCGCAGCCTCTACTCCTGTCGTGCTAACATAATTTATGCAGTGTGATTCTTACGTGGTATTTCTGCATGTAAGCGCAAGTAGTAGCGCGCATGGTTTTCGAGGTTTTTACAACGCGTGGGACAAGAAAAAACAAGCAGTGTCGCGCGAGAGGTAGCTATATAATTTTAACCACAGTATGTGGTCGCGGGTAGCCCCAACCGCAGTCGTAACTTCTGGAAAAATACATATTTATTTTCTAGTTGCAATAGCAGGTTTTGGAATTCCCGATTCAATAATTATTCTCTAAATTATTTCCACATTTGTAGCAGAGGTCAATATCACTATCTCTGGGGGCTATTATGCGCCAATCCATATTCATGCGACGCGACGCGACGCTTGGACGAGATCCTCTAAAGTGCCGATGTCTTCGAGTCTTGAGTACAAATGGGACCGATTTTGCCCAGAGCTCGTGAGAAAATGAATTGGCGATTAAATGAACGGGACAATTTGAATAAATATTTAAGGATTAATAACCACTATTATTTCTGCCCTAAAATGTATTTCTCAAATCTCAGACGGTGGGGCTGAACCGAGGGGTTAATTACTTCTGCAATCTGGTGCACACAAGGGTGGTCCAAATGTTTTTCACCGAATTTCCATGCATATCGCCCTCAAAATTACTCGAATCCACAATAAAATAAATCATTTTTTTCAACAACAACAAAATTATTTAGAGATTCCGCAAGCTCTATGAAATTTAACATATATTTCCCATAAGGAAAAAAGACGCTTTTGTAAATTCTATTCAAAATCTTCAGTATTAGGAGAATCAAGATAAATTTTAAAATTATTCTTTACAATAAAAGATATAGAATGAAAATCGAAAATTATTTTTCAAACATAACGGCCATAAGTCTGTTTTGTCGAGTCACAAAAAAACCCCATACACGGAAAAAATTTATCCGTAAAAAAGTCACGAACTAGTAGCTAG
>CAKNYM010051826.1:312336-353096 GCA_932195095.1 Andricus curvator | reverse complement strand
ATATATATATATATATATATATATATATATATATGTTCAACCTATAGCTACTCTACACCCACGAGAGCGATATTGCATTTTATCAGGTGATCATTCTGAACCAAGGTGCTCTATTTTCTTATGAGCTTGCCAGACTTGCCTCGTCTCAATTTAATTTCAATTTTCTTGCTATTTCATCAGCAAAATGGTTATGAAATTCTAAAGATGCTTGGGAGCATTAGCAGAGGCAAGAAGCTGCAAGGGGCCGTTTGAAAACATTTACGTATGAAGAATCCAACATACCAAGTGTACCGAAATCCCCCCTTCCCCAAGTACCCCAAATATAAAAACGCTTAATAAGCCTAATCTACTTAATTCTGTGGAGTCCCTAAATCCCATACCATCTGCAGCCAGATTTTTATTAGGAGCGTTAACATTCGCCGTGAATATTTGGTCAGAGATGAACATTTGTTTATCGAAATATGAATTGAAAAAAAAATTTGTTGATAGCTTTACTCTCTTGACCATACCTCAAGTTAGAAACGACCAATCTGGTTGTAAAAGGTATCAGCGTAAAGATCATCGAATCTGCAACAAATATTAGTGCCATTTTCCCTGATCAATTTGGTAGTTGAAGATCAATAAACCGAAATATTAAAAAAATAATTGTTTTAGACAAAAATAAACACAAAATTTCGAAAACCAATCCATAAAAAATTTTTTCAATGCGATTTTCAAGTTAAGCATGCCAAAATGTATTGGAAAAATATAGCGCGACTAAATGTACAAATTTTTTTTTTATTTGTAGACTAGTGTCATCGATGATTTCATTGTTTGCTAAACTTCAACATGGGCTTTGTTTGTAAACCATCATTGAGATTTCAAAGCTGGGTTCACAATAAACAACGGTTGACTCAAGACACCATTTTTCTGAGTGACATTGAACCAAGCACTCGATGACAAGGTTCATTATTTGAACACCAACCCGTCAGTATCCATTAGTTTAATTGATTCTCGATAGATCATCGATTCGCGATCAACTCATTCCAGTTCATTTCCGAAGAATCGGCAAGTATTGATAGATATTGACGGAAGTGGACGGCTCCTATTGTCTTGAGCTCGCCTCATAAGCTAAGAGTAGGTTCATGAAACTGTGCCAGGAGTGCAGTACATTGTATCACATGACATCATCGTTTGGTTGCGAAACAAGTTTTGCGGACCATTCTTGATTCCTTCCTGAACAGCGACTGCATCAGTGGGCACATCGAAAGCCTAGACTAGGCTCGTGCTGCCTGGTAATTCTGTAATCTTCCCACTGGCCGGAATGCCCGACACGCCTAGTATGGCCTATACCTTCTACATAAGAGACTCACTGAAGCAACAATTAATGACTCATAGCCACTGCCAAAGGGTATTAGTAATGCATCAATGACCCTGAAAATTGCACTTTCACTCCCATTTGGTACTATTATTCTTCCTTTGCAATTTTCACATTGTTTCCTCAGGAGCTGCCCATAAACTACGTTATCACTTTTGAGCTATTTTGACCCCCCCCACCCTAAAATAACGTGGCCGCCAGGGTAAAAAAGAAGTCTCATTTTGATCCCGTCGGGATCCCGGATCCCGGGAAAATCAATACTTACGCACCAAATTTTCTTTACCAATTTTACAACTGCAATTAGAGATAGAAGTACTAGAAAAGTGTCATTCATTTTTTCAGAATTCTTACAAGTGCTGATGGAACATTTGTAGGACAAAAGTATCAAAAAAGATCCACATAATTTTTTTTTAAATTTTGAGCAGGACTTTTTTTAGCACAATAGTGCCAGAAAAGAGGCACTTCATTTTTTTAATTTTAAAAGTTTTAAACAAATCATGGGGCAAAAGCACTAGAAAAGTTCCATTTTATTTGTTATGAAATTTTCACGAGTACTGATAGGACTTTTGTAGCACCAAAGTATCATCGAAAATGTCCCAATCAATTTTTGTGGTTGTTTTGAGCAGAACTTTTTCACAAAAAACGTACCAAAGATGACCTACTAAATTTTTAAAAAATTTTTGCTAGCCCGTCTCAATGGAGTTTTTTAAATGACAAATGTACAAAATTTCAAAGAAAATAAAGTTCAATTTTTCAAGTACTTTCGTCCCAAAAGTCATTCAAGACTTAGAAAATTTGCAACAACAAAAATTAACTAGAACTTTTCCGGTACTTTTGTACCAAAAAATCCTACTCAATAAAAAAGTAAGACTTTTCTGGTACTTTTATCCTAAAAAAGTCAAACAAAATAAAAGAAGCGGGACTTTTTCAGTACTTTATTTATACTATAAAAGATGAATCTTCGAACCAAAAAGACGATTTTTCAAGTAAACAGTTGAATTTTTTACCAAAAAAGACAACTTTAACAAAATAGTGGAATTTTCAACAATATAATTAAACTTTTAAAAGAGAGTTACATTTTTAACTAAACAGACAAAGTACTAACATACGAAGATAAAGTTCGAACCAAGAAGGTAAATTTTCTAGAAAAGGACGAATTTGAGAAAAATACAATAATCAAAAAACATACATGCATTACAAAAAAATACATTAATTTTCAAATCAAATAGTTGAATTTTCAATATAAATATATAATTTTTGAACCAAATATGGAAAAGCTAAATTTTCGGTTCACAAAATTACTTTTCAAACAAAAAAAAAATTGCCACAAAATATTTGAGTCAACCAAATAGATTAATTTTCAGAAAGGATGATTTATTTTCAGCATAAAAAGACGAATTTTGAACCCAATAGTAAATTTTTTTGTATTTCAAACCAAATATGTAGTGGAAAAATTTTCCACCAAAAAGATTAATTTTCTTACCAAAAATACAAATTGTCAACAAATAATATGAAATTCCAACAAAATTGTCGAACTTTCAACCTAAAAATTAAGTTTTCGCAAATTAGTTCAACTCTAAGCCAAAAACTTCATTTTTCAACAAAGAGATGAATTCTCAACGAAATATATAATATTTGATATTCCAACCAAAAAATATTTTAATTTTCAATTTAAAATTGTTGAATTTATTTGAAAAAGACGAATTTTTAACAAAATAGTTGCATTCTCTACCAAAATAGGTCGATTATAAAACATAAACCATGGATCTTCAGCTAAGAAGAATAATTTGCTACAAAAAAATAGTATATTGTGCTACAAGTTGAAAAAGCGAGAGATTTAAAACGAGTGTGAAGTTAGCTACCCGAGCGGAGCGAGGGTGGCTATCACACGAGTTTTAAATCGTCGCTTTTTCAATGTGTGGGACACGATACTTTTTCTATAATTTGTTAAAAAGTGCTAGTTTTTGTTTACCTGTTTTTTGTGTAAAAAGAAGGCGATTTTTTGTCGATTGACGCAACAATGACAATGGCAATTATCAAAACCATGGCAATAATATGGCAGTAATAATAAGCTGGTTCTCACAATTGAATAGTTGGCCCATAAAGTTGAGGGCTTCAAAACTTCCGATTTTTCGTGAAAAAAACCAAGCACAGTATTTTCGGAGAAACTGACGGTGTTTTTTTGCTTTTGCCAAGTGACAAAAGTACATACAAAATACACAACTCGAGACTTTTCAGGAAATTGCTTTTAGGTTAGGGACGACAGTCGGAAAATAGAATGAAGTTGGCTGCGCACGACGCACGAGTCCACCCGAGGCAGCACGAACCCACCCGAAATAACATTTACTTTTTCCACTGTGCCTCACTTTTATCACTGTCCATTTACTTTTTCCACTGCATCTGTCCACTTTTGTCATTGTTGCCCGGAAAGGTCGGCACTGCGCATGCGCCACGTCATCGAGCAAAAATCGGTAACTTTTTACACCAAAAACAGGTGGAAAAACTGGCACTTTTTCGCGAATTATAGAAAAAGAATAATTTTCAAAAAAATACATGCATTTTCAATCAAATAGATGAATTTATAATTGGAGAAGATCATTTTTCAACTAAAAATGAGATAGTTACGTTGTCAGTTAAAAAATGAATCCTCAACTAAATTAATTCCCAACAAAGAGTTCAACATTCAATGAAATAGTTGAAATATCAACCAAAACTTAGACATGGAACAATATGGACTTAAGTTCACTTTTTTTAGAGTGTGTAATGTCCAATAAGCTTCCAAATTAAAGTATTAATTGAATATATTTCAAAAGTAACCCTAAATAATTATCTGCATTGTTGTATTTTACTAAATACTTAAGTAATAGAAATTATTAATAAAATTTTTTATGATTTGTCAGTTTAATATCACAAAAAGAGCCTTAATTTTTATTTTGATTTAACTTTTTAACAGAAAGATTTTCTATTCTAAACGAGAAGTTTCTTTTATAAAAGACTAACAGCTTCAAATTACTCTCCGCATTTAAATACAATAAATGTTCTTTAAGCGAAGAATGAAGAATTAATTAAAATTCAAGGTTCTGATAAAAATATTATGCAGATTTCTATGTTTTCAACGTTTAAACAAAATTCAAGGGCAATTCCAGCTTTCCAAGGTTTTCAAGGTCGCTAGACAGCTTAAATAAGGGAATTAAAAGAATCAACAAAGGTCGAAATTCACGGATAATTTTTTCTTCCTATGATACAATCTTCTGTAATTCAGATACACTTTATTTAATGGAGATGTCAAGGCATATTAAGGTCCAGTTAATTCACGATTTAAAAGCAATTTAAAGGTTAAACGGTGATATTGATGAGCGATTAAGGGAATGAAGCGACGGATCATTATTTGCAGGGACCTGGATGATCTCAAATTGGAGAAATCGATATTACGGACGAAAAGTGTGTGGGATTGACAGGATTCACGCTCTTCCTGACATTTTCACCCCACTTAAATAAGATTATTGTCATTATATAAAATATCATTGCGCTTCTCATCGTTTGGGGTCACTTGACCCCAACCACATCCTTCACAGTAAAGGAAGCGAATTTTGCTGTTATTATCTCTGCGGTTGGTTCACATCTGTACTTTCAAAAGCAAGCAATTGTTTGCTAAAGTTTCGAGCCTTCGACATATGTCGTTCTCGTCCCTTTTTATAATGCAAGAAAATGAGAGCTAATTAGAGATCCTCAGAATTATACACAAATTACATACATAGTTGCTTAATTTGATGCACCCTTTTGAGAATTGTAACTGAAATTTTTATTAATAGAGTCACCAACCTCAACATTTAATTGTACTGCAGCCTTTCTCCTATGAATATTTGCTTTGTATTTTAATACTGTTTTGAGTTTTAAGTGGAGCATCTGCTGTATTTAGACGAGTTAATTTTGGGCGGACTGGCAGTTATATGAAATAAGATCGTAGGTCAAACTGGACAAGAAACTAAAGGTGGACTCACAACAGCTGTCAAAGCCTTTTTGGCCTCTTAACCTCGTCCTCGTTCACATGGACTCTCGAAATTGAGTTTCTACTGTTATGGTTACTAATGCATTTTGCTCACCAAGTGCCTGACCATCCCTAAGAAACAACACTTTCAGAACTTTTAGAATAGAATAAAACCACTTACAGATCGTATCCTACAACAATCAAAGTACATCTAGGGCATAATGTAGATTTCAAACACTTTTTGTTTTTATACCATTCCATGGTAGCTTATCGTTTGATGTTAAAAGAACTTTGAATGAATTCAATATTATAAATATATTTAGGATTGAATCCAAACTTGACAAATTAATTGAATTAGGCAAAGATTCTCTTGAAATTTTTCACATCAAGTGCCTGACCATCCACTAAGAAACAACACTTTCAGAACTTTTAGAATAGAATAAAACCACTTACAGATCGTATCCTACAACAATCAAATTTACATCGAGGTCATAATGTACACTTCAAACTTTTTGTTTCTATACCATTCCATGGTAGATTCTCGTTTGAGGTTAGAAGAATATTGAGTGAGTTCAATATTATAAATATATTTAGGATTGATTACAAACTTGACAGATTCATTGAATTAGGCAAATACTCTCCTAAACTTTTGCTCACCAAGTGCCTGATCCTGCACTAAGAAACAACACTTTCAGTTCTTTCAGAATAAAATAAAAACGCTTAATGATCCTATCCCAGAAATATCAAAGTACATCTAGGGCATAATGTAAATTTGAAACTTTTTCTTTCTTTACCATTCCATGGAAGGTTTTGTCGTGTGATTAAGAAAAGATTATTCTAATATTCCCTAGGTTACCAAGAGTATCTAAAACTGTTACAAAAACTATGTTGATCAGACTGGCAGATTGCTTTCCACTAGGACCAAAGAACATCATGATAATTTTAGACACAATCCAAAAAATCATAAAGTGATCGCTAAACATCAGGTCGAAACTGGTCATCAGTTTGTCTGAGAACATATTTTGGTTTACACCATAAGCCCAATAAGTTAAAAAAATTTGTAACAGAAATGTTTTTTATTAAGAGGGCGGGTCGAAAATTTTGAAATGTCATAACTGATCTTACCGATTTGAGTCCATTATACAACATAATCCTAGATTATTTAGTCTAATATCCAATTTTCGACTCATACTCTTGTTACTTTGACCATCAATATTTATGTTAAATTTATGGAACCTTATATTTCAAATTTGCACAAGGACACTATCCTCCTACGTTCCCTGTCTCATGATGTTTTTTAATTTTCTCTTTTAATGCTAATCATCAATATGGAACAGAACGTTTGTTCTGAGTCTTTTTTTCATTCAACTGCATTTACTAATTTGTTACACAATTATTAACGTGTCCTTTAAGTTTTTGGAAAAATTTCAAAAAAGATGTATTTTCAACCCAGAAAGATGAATTATTAACAACAACAAATTAATTTAAAAATAATAAGTGAAATTTTTTTTAAATCAAAAAATAATAATAAAAAATGTTAAAAAATAATAAAAGAAAAATTGAACTTTCTGTTAAAATAGACGAATTTTCAACCAAATAGTTCGAATTTTAATGAAATAGTTACATTTTGAAGCCAAAAAGACGCATTTTTTCGCAGACAGTTAAATTTTCAGCAAAAAAGTTCATTTTCAATCTAGAAAGATGAATTTTCAATCTAAAAAGATAGCTGAAATTTTACCCCACAGAGATGAATTTTCAACCGAGAAGATTAATTTTCTACCAAAAGACGAATTTTTAACAAAATGGTTACATTTTCAACTGAAAAGATTAATTTTCAAGAAACAAGATTATGTTTCTATCCAAAAAGACGAATTTAATATCAAAAGTTAAAAAGATTACATTCAATTAAATTTCCAACCTGAAAATTCGGGGTTTTTCAGGAAGCAGTTGACTTTTAAGCTGTAAAAGTAAGTTAATTAAAAAATTTATCTTTTAAACTGGAACAGAGAGTTCATTTTCAATCAAGAAAGAAGAATTTGTAACTAAAATAATAAATCTTCAGCAGAAAAAAAGAATTTTTTACATTTTATTTCAACCTTAAACCAAGTTGTTCATATTTCAACTAAAAAAGGTGAATTTTCATCTAAGCGTGTAATAGTTGATAGGTAAACTTTTAACTAAAGAAGACCAATTTTCAAATGAAAATATCAATTTTCAACCAAAATTGGAATAGTTATATTTATAGATAAAAAAAATAATTTTCAAAAAAAAAAAATAATAATAAAAACGAATTTTGAACAAAACAGTTAAATTTTCAACTAAACAGATAAATAGTTAACTAAAATGAAGAATCTTCAAAAAGAAAATAATTGTTTACAAAAGATTTTAACATTCGACCTACTACTTGAATTTTCTACCATAAACAGTTGCATTTATAGACAAATAGTTGAATTTTCAACTGAAAAACAAAAAAGATGAATTCATCAGAAGACCAAATAGTTCCATTTTCGAAAAAAAAGCATTTTTAACCAAACAGTTGAATTTACAAACAAATATTAGGACTTTCAATCAAAAGATACAAATTTTCAGCAAAATAGATGAATTTGTAAATAAATCATTAAATTCTCATGCAAAAGACGATTTTTTTAGAAGACAGTTAAAGTTTCAACAAAAAAGGTAATTTTCAATCAAGAAAGATGAACTTTCTACCAAAAAAGATAAATTTTGAACAAAATAATTAAACTTTCAACCAGGGACCCGACCGAAACTTTCGTTCCATTTCGTTAATGACTATTAAAGAAAATAATTTTGATTCAATCATTAATGTAATTTCAGATATTATCTAATTTCATCCAAATCTAGAAATAGCAGTTCAAAGTTTAGTGAAAAATTATTTTTTTCTATCAATAACGAAATGGAACGAAACTTTCGGTCGGGTCCCTGCTTTCAATTAAATAGTCTAATTTTTAACCAAAATGTTGAATTTTCATGCAAAAAGACAATGTTTTTAGAAGTTCATTAAAGTTTCAACAAAAAAGTTAATTCTCAAACAGGAAAGATGAATTTTCAACCAAAAAAGAATGATTTTCAACAAAATAATAAAATTTTCAACAAAACATTCGAATATTTAACCAAAAATGATGAAATATCAACCAAAAATAGTTCGATTTTCTTATTTGAGTCTATCAATTCAGTTGGAATTTAAGCGAAGAATTGAGAAAAAGGGGGATAAGGGAAAGTTGATTGAAAACAGGGGAAAAATGGAATTCTTCAAAAAAGGAGGGGAAAAGGAGAAGAATAGTTTCGACTTGAAAGTCTACAACTCTTAATGCTTGCAATTTGAAAAAATTAAAACTTTGGATGCGGATTCACAAGTTCAGAAATAGTCCAATTCTACACGCTTAAATAAGAAATTTTTTAAAAAATCCGAAAAAAGTAGAAATAATCGCACGATCTGCGCACTAGATATAAATAACTTTCTGGACAGTTCACTCCTGTGGTTTTATGCAATATTTACTTGACCATATCGCTTTCTCTTTTTGACGTTGAGCTGGATAATCTGAGACAAATTTTAGAAGCCATAAAATATCTAATAATATATAGCACACGCCTTGTATTGTTCCGTATCACGAATATTTCAATCCTTGTAATACAAATCTTACATGTTCTGACATGAACGCATGGGTCGTTCATCTTGGGTGCTTGAGAGACAGTTGTTCCTACATAATGCTGACTCAGCTTTAGACTACGACACTATGTCTAGCACGAGGTCTTTCTCACTTCTCTTGCAATCTGTGGTCACACACTAACGTCCCGAAAATCGTAAATTAAGCTGCGGTCAACATCGTGTATAATGAAAACTTTAAAAAAGAAAAAAATCTGCCCGCGATTTCTGCCCGCGAAAAAAATTTTTGCACTCGACAATATATTTATCTCGCGCTTCGCGCTCGATACTATATTTACCTTGCGCTGCGCGCTCGGTCTTTGTATTTCCCCTACATTTGTGCACACACCTTTTAAAATTAAAGGTCAAAGTATCGACAACTGTAATTTGGTAATTGTGAATTCTCTTTTGTTAAAGCTCCTTCGGCTTGAACGAATACATTCTCATCACGTACCTCGTGCTTTGCACTCGATTTTGTCCAAAATGCGAAATTTTCTACATCATATGTTCATCGTTATTATATCAAATGTATATTACATTTATTTCTGTACGTCGGCCTCTGATTGTTTATTAGATATTGCAAAATAAAGTACGAATTATATTTATCATGATAACTTTAATATTTATTCCTGATTTTGCATTTAATTTTATCCTCAGCTACCGTGAAAATTTTATATCATTTCAATAAATGTATATTATTACAATTCATAATATGCATATTACATTTATTTATGTACGTCGGCCTGTGATTGCTTATTTATATATTGCAAAATAAAGTACGAATTGTATTTATCATGATTAATTTAATATTTGTTTCATATTTTGCATTAAATTTTATTCTCAGCTACCCTGAAAAATGTATCATTTCAATAAATTTATATTATTACAATTCATAATATGCATTGATATTAAAAACAGACCTATTTTTCTTGTCTTATTTTTATAATTGAAGAAAAGTACGCATTCTATGAAAAATTTTTTTTTGTTATTATGCATTTTATTGCAACTTGTGTCGTTTTTCCATAAATTATAATTTGTTTATGCTCAATGTTATTTTTTACGATTTGAACCAAAAATATGCATGCTAGCGTAAAGTGTTTCTGAGAAAATTTCTAAATGTAATTCAGGCAAAAAATTTTGTTAGATAAAATGTTATTGTAGTGTGTATCGTTTTTCCAAAAAGTTATTTTTTTTTTATTTTAAATGTATTTTCATAACAAAAGCTTATAACAAATTTGTAGATCTTTTTCGGTTGAACAACTTTTGTCTATTCATCTTTTTTCGTACCTTGCGTCATTTTCCAAAAAATTTTTTTATTGTTAATGTTATTTTTTAGCGATTGAAACAAAAATTACGCATCTTATCAAAAGATGATTAATAAGAAATGTGTAGCTCTTTTCTGAGTGAACAACTTTTTTTAAATAATTTTTGTCATGGTTTGTGTCGTTTGTCCAAAAATTTTATTAATTTTATTCTTAAATCAGTTTTTTACAAATGAAACAAAAACTACGCGTCCCATCAAAAAGTGATCGATAACAAATTTGTGAATATATTTTGAGAGCACAATTTTTGTCTTATCTTTTTTTCGTATCTTGTATATTTTGACCGCAAAATGGAATTTTTTATTTTTCATTATTTTTTTGTGCGATAAAAATGTGAATTTTCGATTTTCCAGGGAAATTGAAAAAAGTCTTATAACAATATTTCAGGGTGTTTAAAAAGAAACATTTTTTCTCTCCTGACTTTTTTTCATATCGTACGTTGTTTGGCTTAAAATGTTCATTTTCGTTTGTTTTTTTGAATTTTCTAAATGTTATAACTCCAGTAATTTTTGTTTTATCGAAAAAATTATCCAGGATAAATTCTTCTTCTTTTTGAGTACTACGAATATCTATACATAGAATTTTTAAATTAGAAAAAAACTGGTATCAAAAATTTTGAAAAAGCGCTCAAAAGGCTCAAAAGTCAAATTTTTCCGAAAAAAATTCACTTTTCAACCCGAAAAAATGAATTTTGAACAAAAAAGTTAATTTTCAAGTAAATAGTTACTTTTTGAACAAAAACAATAATTTTTAACCAAAAAGTTGGATTTACAACCAAATAGTGGAACTTTTAAACAAAAGAGATGAATTTTCAAGAAAACAGTTAAACTTATGACCAAATAGTTGAATTATAAACCAAACAACTTGATTTTTCAACCAACTGTTTCAATTTTCAATAAAAAAGATCAACAGTGAGAAAAATTATTTACACCGTTTATGTTATTGGATTTTAAAATTGACGACAGCAATATATAGATATTTATCAGTAAAATCTAGATAATGTTTTATAATAAAGGATTTTAACAATTAACATCCAGATTGTACGGCTCAAAAACAGTGGAATTTTCAATCAAATAGTGGAACTATCAATAAAAAAACGAATTTTCGAAGAAAAGTAGATATTTTAACAAAATAGTTAAATCATCAACAAAATAATATAATTTTCAATTCAAAAAGGCGAATTTTATAGGAAGCAGCTGAATATTTTACCTGAAAAGTTGAATTTAAAATGAAAAGAAGTCCTTTCCAGGCCAAAAAAAGAGTACCTTCAAACAACATAATTCAATTTTTAATAATTAATTAATTTTCAACAAAGCAATTGAATTTTTAAACCAAAAATATAAACTTTTTAGAAGACAGTTGAACTTTTAACCCAAAAAGTTGAACTTTCAAGAAAAAAGTTAATTTTCAAGGAAGAAAGATGAAATGTCTATCAAAATATTTGAACTCTCAAAAAAAATGAATTAGAAAAAAAAGTTGACTTCTCAAACAAAACAGATTAATTTTCAAAAAGACAAATTTTCATCTAATAATTGAATTTTTAACCAAACAAGATGATTTCCGAACAAAAAATATAATACTAGACTTTTCAACTTTTCATCTTATTGGGTTATATTCATTCAGTTCGTATTTATCCTAAAAAAATTATAAAAAGGGAAAGTTTTTCGAAAGCAGGGATAAAAAGAGGAATCTTTTTAAAAGGGGGAAATAGGATAATGGAGGAAAGAGTGTGAAGTCTGCCATCCGGAAATTGCTTGTAAAGTATTCTTTAGTGTTTTCTTCATTCTAAAGCTGCGACGTGACAGAAGTTTAATTTTCAACTAAAAATATAAATTTGCAACCAAAAATATAAATTTTTAACCAACTAGTTTAATTTTCTACCATAATGTTAAATTTTCAAGACAAAGAGACACATTTTCTACAAAACAGCTGAATTAACAATCCGAAAAATGAATTTTCAATAAAAAGATTAATTTACCACTATATAGTGGAGTTCTGAACTAAAATCATGAATCTTTATCCAATAAAAAATGATTTTTTTGCAAAAAAAAAAACAAAAAAAAGAGGAATTATTAACAAAATAGTCGAATCTTCAACCAAAATAGAATTATTTTAACCAAGCAGTTTCAATTTTACCCAAAATGACGAATTTTCAACCAAAAAGTAATTTTCTACAAAAAGAAGAGTTTTCAACAAAATAAATGAGGTTTTAACTGGAAAAGATAAATTTTCAGCAAAAAATGTAATAGTTGCATTTTCAGTAAAGAAAACAAATTCTTAGCACAAATAAAAACGAATTTTTCATCAAAATAGTTTAATTTACAATCAAAGAGATGAATTCCCACCTAAAATTATGAATCTTCAAGAAAAAAATCAGTTTTTTGGAAAAGAGTTCAAAATTAAACCGAAGAGTTGAATTTTTAACCAAAAAGTAGTTTTTTTAACGCAAATGATTAATTTTATAGAAAAAGGTGAATTATCAACCAAAAATGGAATATTTAAATTTCTTGTTGAAAAAATTAATTTTTAATCAAAAATAAAACAAATTCAAAAAGAAATAGTTGAATACTCGAACAAAAATATGAAAGTAGAATTTTGAACCAAAAAAATTAACTTTCGGCCAAAAGTAATTGGATTTTCTTCTTTTGTTTCCTCATAGAGGAACCTTTGTAATGGTAACATTTTCAAAAAATTTCAAATTCATTTAATTAAACCTTCCCCAATTTAAAAATGTCTAATACAATGTTCGAATCAATTGTCCGGCTGTGTGCGTGTGTGTGTGTGTATGCGCGTGCGTGCGTGCTTGAGTGTGTGGGTGTGTGTGTGTGTGGATGAGAGTGTGTGGATGTCACGCTTTTTTGTGAACACGATAACTAGAAAACGGATGCAGATAAATTGATGAAATTTGAAGGGCTTATTTTTCTCACTAATATCTTGAACCTGACCGAAGGATCTCTAAAAATATTTATTGCATTTTTTTAGCACTCAATAATATTTGAAAAATCGGTTTTTTATAGTAAAACTTTTTTCGTTAACATAATTCAAAGTTGATGCAGGAACAGAAAAGATGTGTTGATTCGAGTCCAATCGATTGACCTATAATATTGATATATTTCATTGAAGAGTAAGGAAGCTATGGTAATGCATAATATTTGAAAATACGGTTTTTTATAGTAAAACTTTTTTCTTCAACATAATTCAAAGTTGATGCAAGAATATAAAAGATTCCTTGGTTTGAGATGAATCGACTGACCTACAATATTAATACATTTTATTAAATAGTAGAGAAGTTCTGGTAATTTATATATTTTTAAAATCGTTTTTTATAGTAAAAATTTTCTCATTCTCATAATTTAAACTTGGTGCGAGAATAGAAAAGTTGTGTTAATTCAAGAGTTATTAGAATTATTAAAGAGTCGGGAAATTAGGATAATTCATATATTTTTAAAATAGATTTTTACAGTAAAAATTGTCTCATGCTCATAACTTAAAGTTCATGTGAGAATAGAAAAGTTGTGTTAATTCAAGACGAATCGATTGACCTATAAAATTGATACATTATATTGAAGTTTAAGGAAGCTATGGTAATGCATACGATTTGAAAACACAATTTTTCATAGTAAAACTTTTTTCACTAACATAATTCAAAATTGATGCAAGAACGGAAAAGATTCCTTGATTCGAGGCAAATCGATTGATCTATAATATTAATACACTTTATTGAAGATTAAGGAAGTTATGCTCATTTATAATATTTGAGTCATCTGTTTCAAACAGAAAAACTTTTTTCATCGACATAATTCAAAGTTGACGCATGAATGGAAAAGACTTTTTGATTCTAAGTTTTCAAATAGAGTAATTCTGACAATTTTTGTAAAGAAATTGTGAAGCTGGGAAAGGGATAGGGTGCGACAGAACTTTTCCCATCCCTTTTCCAGCTTGAAAAATTATCATTTCGAATACAAAATTTGAGTTGTCTGATTTGTCTTTGTATTAAAAATGTTTTTGTATTATTTTGTAGTTTTACGTTTTTTGTACATTTCTATTTTTAAATTGATCAAAATGAAGACTTTGGTTTGTCTCTTATTGAAAAAAATAACTAATGCTCCCTCTATGAGGAAACAATCCATTTGCCAACGGGAAGCAAAGTGCTCGTAAAATGAGCACCATATAATTATAAATACAAACAAAGTGGAAACACTCGAGATCGAATTCGCAGCTAGTTTATGATTATTATTATACCATTAAACCAAATCCCGGTCAGAGTAAGCGTGACACACTCGGTTCTAGCCTCGTTATACGGCATTAGGTTAATCTAAAATTCCCATGTTGCTTATTTAAATAACACGCTCGTTCACAATTGGATTGTATTAATTCAATTCGTATTTAAGCCAAAAATCGAGAAAAGGAGAGAGTTTCTCGAAAAAATGGATAAAAAGAGGAATCCTTTTAGAAGGGGAAGAGAGGGGAATGGGGGAAGAGTGTGAAATTTCTTATAAAGAAATTGCTTGAAAAGTATTCTTTCGTGTTGTCTTCATTCTCAAGTTGCGACCTGACAGAACAATGTACTCAGAAGGGAAGCAAATTGATGCAGCAAAACAGTATTCACTTTATCCAGCTTTGATTTCGACCCAAAGGATTTAACTGACACTCTTCCTCGTGGTGGCGCCTAATGGGCTTGTCTTGGACTAAAAATATCTACTTTGAAATTTTCCGTCTACGTCATGTCTGTCCCTCAGTTCCTCTTCTTGTTTCTTCGCTATGCCTCAGTCAACCACCGTTATTCCACTTTCGACCAGTGAAAATAACTCGACCAATGCATTTCACCCTTCGTATAGAACCCTTTCCCAGATGTAGAAACAATAGAAATCAAGTGTAAATACCATCAGCTAGGGGAGCGTCCATTTATTACGTGACGCTATTTTCAGTCATTTTTGACTTACCCCTCCCTCTTGTGACAATTTCTGATATTTTTGTGGCCCCTAACCTTCCCCCCCCCCCACCCAAAAATGTAATGTGACACTGAAGCTGCTACCCTCCTATTTTTAAATAAGAAAAATATAGAATTCCTGATAATAGAAAAAGAATTCAGCGATCAAATTTGGACAAACACCACAAAATGCTCCTATTGCAATTCCCAAAAACAAAGAAAGAAGTAAATATTTTCCGCATGAAAATACTTCCCTTAAATATTTTTAAGTAAGTTTGAACAGTACTTGTTGTGGAAACCAAATTAGTTTTTTCGTACAAATAGTGCACATGGGTAAAAAAAATTGATTTGTATAGCCGGTGGCGATGACTCACCAAATGTGGAAAATAGCTTAACATTTAGGTTAGGAAACACGTTTCTTTGCTTAAGCTTTTAATATGTCAAGAAATTACTTGATCGGGACGAAAATTATTTTTTTGTAATAAAAGATCATTTTTGTGTCATAAAATTAAGTAAAATCTTCATTTAGTATCTTCTCGTTCGAGAATATTTTTGGTTTGAAATTATTATTTTTTTTTGTTGCAAATTTAACCATTCCATCAATTCCATGTTTGATTGAAAATTCCTTTTTTTTTTAAATTCAACTACTTGGTTGAAAATTCATATATTTTTCGATAATTCATATTTTTCGTAGAAAATTAATCATCTGTTTTAAAAAATTAACTTTAGTCGAAAATTCAACTCTTTGGTTGAATGTTGAACTCTTTTCTGGAAACTCAATTTTTTGATGAATATTCCTCATTCAAGTTGAAAATTAATCTATTTGATTGAAAACTTAACTATTTTGCTAAAAATTCGTCTTTTTTTGGCTGAGAATGAATTTTCTTCACTGAAAATGTAACAACTTGGTTATTGAAAATCAATCTGTTTTGGTTAAAGATTCAACAATTTGGTTAAAATTCTTTTTTTTTTGTGTTGAATTCGACTGTTCTTGATTTCAAATTAAAACATTTTTGGGTTGAAATATCAATTTGATGTGAATTAAGGATTAACTTAGACGGCAGATTAACTGAATAGATAAGGGGTCGTGCATAATCTTTTTCCCCCTTTTTTTAAAGAATTATTGTTTTTTCACTTGTTTTCAAGAAATTTCCCCTTTTTCACGTTTTTTCGCTCAAATTTGAACTAAATTAATAGAACCCAATAAGAAAATCCAACTATTCTTGATTTAAATTTAATTTTTGTTGTTGTTGAAATGTCTACGATTATATTTTGTCTGAGAAATTCATCCTTCTCGCTGGGTTAAAAATTCTACTATTGATTGAAAATGCAACTGTTTCGTTAAAAAGTCATCTCTTTTGGTCAAAAATTCCACTACTTAGTCCAAAGTTGGACTACTTTCTCAGAAATTCACTTATTTCGTTGATTATTTATATCTTTCGTTAAAAATTGAACTATTTTGTTAAAAACTTGTTTTATTTTTGGTTACAAATTTTTTTTTTATTTGAAAATTTAACCATTCCATGCTTGATTAAAAAACTTTTTTTTCATTTGAAAATTCAACTGCTTGGTTGAAAATTCATATATTTTCTCGATAATTCATATTTTTTGTAGAAAATTAATCATCTGTTTTACAAAATTAACTCTTTGGTTGATAATTCAACTCTTTAATTGAATGTTGAACTCTTCTCTTGAAAATCAATTTTTTGTTGAATATTCCTCTTTTGAGTTGAAAATTAATCTATTTTGTTTAAAAATTATTTTTGTTTAAACTGTTTTTTTTTTAATTCGACTGTTCTTGATTTCAAATTAAAATATTTTTTGGTTGAAATATCAACTTTTACCATTTGGTTGTAAATGAACTTTTTTGTTAAAAATTCATATTCTTCTGGTTAAAAACTCAGCTGTTTTGTAGAATATTTGTCTGTTTCGCTTGAAAATTCAACAATTTGGTAAGAAATTAAACTACTTGGTTAAAAATTAAAATATTGGTGGGAAATTGTTCCTTTATAAGTTGAAAAGTCAACCACATGGTATTCATGTCTTTTGTTGAAAATTCGCCTATTTGCGTATAAAATTAATCTTGTTTGTTGAAAAGTCATCATTTTGGTTGAAGATTCAACTATTCTGTTAAAATTTTGTGTTTTTTAGTTGAATGCAACTGATTGAGAATTCGTTTTTTTTATGAAAATCATTTTTAAACTACAAATTTAATGATTCCATCTTTCTTAGTTGAAAATTCAACTATTTAGTTGAAAATTCATCTTTCTGTATGGAAAATTAACTTACTTGCTGAAAAATTTTCTTTTCCCGGCTCAAAAGTCAACTGTTTTCTACAACTAAACCGTTCTAAAACTGTTTTAAAACTTTTTTGTTCTCGAAAATCTCATCGTCTGAAATGGTCAAATTTCTGGCAATCACTATTATATTTTTGGACCATAATTCATCTCTTTTGGTTAAATATTCTAGTTTTTTGTTGAAAATCTAACTGCTTAGACGGAAGTTTACCTACTCTGGTAAAAATTCATTTTATTGGTTAAAAATAGAACTATTTCGTTGAAAATTTGTTCTTTTTTGGTTAAAACTTAATTTTTTAAACTAAATTTTAACTATTCCATTATAGTTGACAACTGATAGTTTTCAGTTGAAAATTCAATTACAAAATTTTATATTGAGAATTTATCTTTTTTGCTTAGAAATACAACTACTTGTTTGAAAGTTAAACTAGTGTCTTAAAAATTCATTCTATTTTTCGAAGATTGAACTATTTTCTTGAAAATACGTTATTTTGTTGGAAAATTGATTTTTTAAATTGATAATTTAAATATTCACTTTCTGTTTGGGAATTGATGGTTTTCAGTTGAAAATTCAACAATATGGTTGAAAATGTATGTATTTTGTTGGAAATTCATCTTTTTTGGTAAAAAATTAGTCTTCTTGATTGAAAATTCAACTACTTGGTTGAAAATTCTACTACTTGTTTGGAAGCGGAACTACCTTGTGCAAAATACGTTTTATTAGTTGAAGATCCATCTCTTTCGTTGAAATTTTAATGATTTTGTTGAAAAGCTAACTATTCTGTTAGTCATCTCTTTTATCGAAAATACAACCGTCTTCTTAAAAATACATCTTTTTGGCTTGAAGATTCGACTATTTAGTTTAAAAAAAGGAACTGTTTATGGTTGAAGTTAATTCTTGTTTGTTTAAAAATTAGTTTATTTGCTTGAAATTTCAACTATTTAGTTGTAAATGCAACTCCTTGGTCTAAAATTAATTTATTGTTGAAAATTCAAAAATTTGATTAAAAAATCATCTTTCTTTGTTGAGAATTCATCTTTCCGGATTTGAAAGTCCTCTGTTGTCTAAAATATTCCACCTGTCAGCTTGGAACCTCAATTGTTTGTGGAAAATCAATATTTTATAGTTCAAAATTCATTTATTTTGTTGAAAATGCACCGACTCGAAATATCAAGAATATAAAGTCTTTCCTATAGAATACAATATGGAACACAGTAAAAACGAATACTTAAAGTTCTATTCAACTTAATTTCAAATTTGACTTGAAATAAGGAAGCAACTAAATTTAAGTATACACACGATCTTGAATAAAGCACCTGCTTATCTTAAACAAGAAATAAACGTTTCTCGACTGAAATAAAATAAACTATGCACCTAACTTTCAATATACCGTTTCTATAATCTAGTCCGCGTTTCAAGTGACGCTTTGTCACGTCTCTCAAATTCTCGAACACAACCGGAATTTTATGTGTATCTTAAACTGTATTTAGTTAAAAAGTCACTCGTAAACTGCCTATTCACTATTTTTCGAATTCAAATTTGCATTTTCTGCTCATATGTTTAGTGTAAAGCTAGATTTTGAAGGAACGCATATTGTTCTTTGTCCAGATTGTCATAGAAAAGTATGATTGCATAGTGGTGTTCACATAAATAAAAAAGTGAGTTTTCGAGATTCTTGGTGCAGACAAAGTGATCTACTTGTGAATATATAGAAAATCCAGAAGGATTTTATAAAGATTATTATTATTTGATTTCAGGTTAGGGCTCACGGGTTACGGGAGGGAGGTGAGGAGATGCATAATTTCAGTATAAATATGCGACTTACTTTCAGCAAGGAGAGTCCTTAACTCAATGTCATCTCAACCTTATACTAACTTTTAGTATAAATATCGTCTCAATTTCAGGTCTTTACTACCTTAATCTTAGGTCTTTACTGCCTGAATTTCAGTCTTTTTGTTCGCTTACTTTAATGATCAGAACAAATTCTTAATTTCAGGTTTCATATGCTTCTTTCTGTTACACCTTAAAATAATTCTAATATTCGACTTAAATGAAGGGTTTGTTTTTTCTGTGAACCTACATCAATTTCATTTAAAAGAATTTATGCCCCTATTATTCCCCTATATTCGTAAACGTTCTCTCTATTCCCCCTGTTTTGAGATCACTGTGGGCTGTGAAGTCTGCAAGTGTAAAAATGTAAATTTCTAAAAGAGAAAAGACTGCATATATTTCTGAGAAAAAGACTTTAGGGCCTCTTTTTTTCTTGCAGTGATCCCATACCTTCTGCAGGACGATGTTTCGGACTTTGGTCCGATTTCTCTTGCGAACGTCGAATGTATACAAATTCTCTCGTGTTTTCGAGACGAGTCGAGGGTCTAAACGAAATCGCATTCAATGCAGCGGCTACAAAAAAGTTCTTTTGGTTCGCTTTCTTCAGTCAATCCAAGTGCACTCTTTTCCCCATGTGTTTTATACCATCTCAGTGGCAGACGAGTTGCGGCGAAAAAAAGTCTGTAAGCAGTCAATTCGTTCGCGGTTTCAGGCGTTTCGGTGTAAATCAGTAGCGAGGAGGGCTGAATTCAATGTGCACTTTTCCATCCTACTCGCCAAGTCGTTTACAATCAGAGAAACGCCGATACAGTCGCGTTTGTACGAAAACTTTGCCTTCAGGCAGAATCGAAAAAGTTACTAACAATTCGCAATTTTCAATGAGTCTAGACGCTCGATTGAATATCGAGGGGAAACAACTCCTAAAAATGGTGTCCAGTGGTGATGCATTACTTCGTATTGCATGGGATTAAACTCTGGATTAGATGAAATTCAGTGATGAAACTCACGCCAATTTACAATCGAGATAATTAATTTTATACCGTAAAAGATGAATTTTCAAAGAAGTTGTTGAATTTACAGTTGAAAAGATACATTTTTAACTACACGCAGTTCGACTTTCTTCAAAAAACTCGATTTCCACCAAAAGTGGTATATAGTTACATTTTCAGATAAGAAAGTAATTAAAAAAAAATAACTTACCACGTAATAGTTCAAGTTCTTAATACAAAGCACGAATTTTCAAGAAAAAAGTTGAATTTTCGAAAAAAAATTATACTTTTTAACAAAATCGTTTCATTTTCAACAAGGTAGGGGAAACCGCCCTACAGTAGATAGGAAAAAATTCAACAGCATATAACTGCATCAGTTTTCAAAAATCAAGAAAGATTATCGTTGTTAAATAAAGCTTACATATTGAATTGAGTATTCTTATAGAAAAAAATATCACGAAATTCATCAATTCGCTGTATTAAACATTTTTATTAGACCTGGTCAAGGCTGCGATTTTGACACCTTTGTCCATCAATAGATAATCGTTTCTGGTATTGCTTCTGGGCATGACAAAATACTCAATTCTGGATAATTATGATTTATCATTAGTATACTTACAATTAAAATCAATTTATTGAGTAAATAATAGTTGAAACTATGATTATTTTACAAAAATAGCAAAAGTTTAAATTATTGACATTTTTTTAATCTTTGATATACCGTGAGATTGGTACGATTGGTACGAGATGTTTAACCTTTATAAAATTTAACCTGACTTGCGATGACAGAAAAGTGCAGCATTTTTACATACCTTAATCCTAAAAATGATATCTTTTCCGAAAGGCTCCTTAAAACACAACTAAAATTTATGAGCTTTTTAATAACCAATAATTTACACTATTTTCTTAGTTTATTATTTACAATAATTTGAATTTAAAAACTTCACGAATCAAAATAAACAAACAAACACAACCTTTAACTTAAAACCGAGCTTAAAACAACTGCGAGACAGTCGCAGAGCTGCCAATTTTGACAGAGCCATTTTTGGTAATTTTCCGATTATCTACTGTTGGTTATCTACTGTTGGAAAATGTATTATCTAATAGAAAGTCCTCAAATATTTATAAATAATAAAGAAAGAGCACTTTGTATTAATAGATATTGTTCATTAAAGTTCAAGCTTCGATTCTAATGTATAAACATGTCATAAAAATGTTTCATTAAGTTAACAAGTATGAATAAAGAAGAGGTAAAATTTTTTTTTTCAGGTTAAAAATTAATTTTATGCTCTCACGCATTAATTAATGATAAAATTTCAATGAAACTGCGTTAGAAAATATAGTATCCTTGCTGAAATGTTATACTAACAAAAGTAATTAACAATTTTTGTCAGTTTTCCAGTTAATTAAGATTATCTACTGTAAATCATTATCTACTGTAGGGTGGTTTCCCCTACATTAATTTTTGACCAAACGAAAAGGAAATCTTCAACCTAATAGTTGAATTTTCAATTAAAAAGATTAATTTTTAACCAAAAATAAAAGAGTTACATTTTCAATTCAATAAATTAATTTTTACCAACAAAAAAAATAAAATTATCAGGTATAACATTAATTTTCAACAAAAAGAAAACGAATTTTCAATCAAATAGTTTAATCCTCAAACAAGGAGACGAATTTCCAACATAACAGATGTCTTTTAAATAAAAAAGGATAATTTGAAACAAATTTGTTTAATTTTCAACCAAATTATTTATTTATAAACAAAATGGTTTAACTTTTAACAAACTACATGAATTTTCAATCAAATTTTCGAATTTTCAAAATAAAAAGATTAATTTTCAGGATGAAACTTAAATTTTTAAGCGAACTATTTTCAACTAAAATCCGGAATCTTCAACCAGAAAACTTGATTTTTAACAAATTAGTTCACCTTTCAACAAAAGACGTGAATTTTCAACCACAAAAGAAGAACTTTCAACCACAAAAGAAGAATTTTCAACACAATAGTTAATTTTTCAACCAAACTAGGTCTTTTTAACAACAACAAAAATTAATTTTTTAACCCGAAAAAATTAATTTTCAACAAAAAGGTTCATTTTAAATCAAAAAGTGTAAGTTTCAACCAAACAGGTGAAAGTTGATGTTTCAATAAAAAAAGATTTGAATTTTATATCAAAAATAGTTAAATTCTTCCCAAAAAGATGAATTTTGAACAAAATAATTAAATCCTTAACCAAAACAAGTTAAATTGAAACAAAACACATGAATTTTCAACAAACTAGATACAATTTCAATCAAAGAAATAAATTTTTAACTAAAATGGTAAATCTGTAATAAAAAAAAATTTAAAGAAGTAGTTCAACTTTTAATCCAGCAGTTGAATTTTCAACCAGAAGTGAAATTCAGCTGAAAATGATGAATTTTCAACAAAATAGTAGAATCCTCAAGCAAACCAGATTATTTTTCAATCAAACAGTTGTATTTTTAGTCAAAAATGATGAAGTTTCTACCATGAGAGATGAATTTTTGAACATTTATTAAACTAACTTAAATTATTTTTAAAATTCAGAAAATTCTTTCAAAATTGAAAAAATTGCGTAAAAATCTTGCAAATTTTTAAAAATATTTCGAAACTTTAAATTGTTTTTTAATCGTTTGCAAACATTTAAACCTTCTGAATTAATTTTATACTTATTTAATTTTATATTTATTTATATTTATAGAAGTATTTGGATTTACAATTCAAATAGATACATTTTTAACTACACGCAGTTCGAGTTTCTACAAAGAAACTCGATTTTTCACGAAAAATGGTATATAGTTACATTTTCAGATAAGAAAATAATTTAAAAAAAAAACAACTTACCACGTAATAGTTAAAGTTCTCAATACAATGGACGAATTTTTAACAACACAGTTGAATTTTCGAAAAAATGATACCTTTTAACAAAATCGTTTAATTTTCAACAATGTACATTAATTTTTGACCAAATAGTGGAATTTTCAACAAAAAACTTGAATTTTTAACCAAGAAGATTAATTTTTTACCGGAAAAGGTGATATTCAAGCTAATAGTTAAATTTTCAATTAAGAAAGATGAATTTTTAACCAAAAATAAAAGAGTTACATTTGCAATAAAATAAATTAATTTTTACAAAAAAAAAGAATAAAATTTCCATGTATAACATTAATTTTCAACCAAAAAAACAAAAACAAATTTTCAACAAAATAGTTCAATCCTCAAACAAGGAGACGAATTTTCAACAGAATAGATGACTTAAATAAAAAAGGATAATTTTAAACTTTGTTTAATTTTCAACAAAATTGTTTATTTATAAGCAAAATTGTTTAATTTTGAACAAACTACATGAATTTTCAATGAAACTGTCGAATTTCCAAATCAAAAAGGTTAATTTTCATAATAAAAGTTAAATTTGTAAGTAAACTATTTTCAACGAAAATCCAACATCTTCAAACAGAAAACTTGAGTTTTAATAAATTAGTTCATCTTTCGACAAAATAATTGAATTTTCAACAAAAAAAAAAAAGAATTTTCAACACAATAGTTAAATTTTCAACCAAAAAATGTCTTTCTAACAACAACAAAAATTATTTTTTTAACCCGAAAAAATGAATTTTCAACAAAAAGGTTAATTGTAAATCAAATAGTGTAAGTTTCAAGCAAACAGATCATTTTTCTAGCAAAAACGACGAATTTCCTACAAAATATTTACATTCTTAACCGAAGTGATGAATTCTCAACAAAAACGGTGAAAGTTAATATTTGAATAAAAAGAGATTTGAATTTTATATCAAAAATAGTTAAATTCATCCCAAAAAGATGAATTTTGAACAAAATAATTAAATCCTTAACGAAAACGAATTAAATTGAAACAAAATACATAAATTTTCAAAAAACTAGTTACATTACCAATCAAAAAAATGATTTTTCAACTAAAATGGTAAATCTGTAATAAAAAAAAAAACAATTTAACGAAGCAGTTCAACTTTTAATCCAGAAGTTGAATTTTCAACCAGGAGTGAAATTCAGCTGAAAATGACGAATTTTCAACAAAATAGTAGAATCCTCAAGCAAACCAGATTATTTTTCGATCAAGCAGTTGTATTTTTAGACAAAAATGATGAATTTTCTACAATGAGAGATGAATTTTCGAACATCTTTTAAACTAACTCAAATTATTCTTAAAATTCATAAAAATCTTTCAAAATTGCAAAAACTTGCCTAAAAATCTTGCAAATTTATAAAAATCTTTTCAAACTTTTAATTGTTTGTTAATCGTTTCCAATCCTTTAAATTATGCCAAATGAAAAAAATAGTTTTAAAAATCATCAAGATTAATTATTGACCATTTTTTGAATCTTTTGAAATGCTCACAAATGTTTTTAAATAATCTCTTAAGATTAATATTTTTTAAAACAACAAATCATTTTAAATTATGCCAGGAATTAAGTAAATTTTTGTTTTATTATCTCCATACCTCTCAAACTCCTTGAAAAGCATTATAATTTTGTTTCGAAATCTTTAAAAATCTACTTTTTATTTAAAATTTATTAAAATCTTTTTAAATTTTTTATTACTCTTAAAATATTTAGAATTTTTCATGAAATTTTTAAAAAATTTCATAATTGCCTTCAAATCTTCCATATTTCTTTGATATTCTTAGAAATCATTCGAAATATCTTTTTTTAAATTCATTGCAAATTATAATGACTTAAAATTAATCTTTTCAAATAAATCCTCAATCCTTTTAAAATTTCGCAGAAAACTTTTTGTGGGTAGCGGTAATTTATTGGTGAGGGGTACCGATTTTGATTTTTAAGATATTCGAAGTTTCTGTCCATGTTTTCATTTTTCTTATCACTTTTAACGTACGAAAAAGTTTACAAATTTTAGTGGGGGAGCAAAATGTTAAGAATAGAATTATTACCCAATATTACAAAATCACTTACACTTACAATTTTCTCTTTCATAAATAATGTTTAGAAACATAAAGAAATAAATTTTAGCATAAAGAAAAATTACTTATTTAGAAGTTTTGATTTAGAAAAGTAATGGTGCACGAAATTCCTTATCATTATTAATATTCACCTAATTTCGCAACCAATCATGTCTTTGACAACAACGTATAGTAAGATCTCGTGACTTCAACTTTTTAGGAAAAGCATCATCAGATTATAAGAAAAATAAATCACTGTAGACTTTTATCGGCATCACATCGCCGTGACTGGCAACTTAACTAAAGAATAATTAAGGAAGAAAATGTATTTTTTTTTTGCATTCAAACTTCCATACAGGGTATTAGTTTATATAATGTATACTTATTAAATAAACAAGTAAGCAAGCATAAAATTTTTCTATTAGTGAACATATTAAATAACAACATAAAACCTGGAATCTCAGGATTCAACGAAACTTAAGATACATATTGGAAGAGTAAAGAATAGAAGAGAAAAAAAATTTCTTTTTTCTAAGCGAGAGGAGATCGTGAAAGAGAAACAATTAAGAAGCATTAATTAAATTAAGTGGTAAGAATTAAATTCTGCAGCATGTACCATTAACTTGCAATCCCGTTGCGCCACATTCCGTTCGCATGTTTGACGACTCAGCTTCGTGAGAAAATAATGTAATAATTTACGCTACGATTATAGGACAGCTCTTTAAAAGTGGTCACATACGCGTGCCAAAGTGATGCTCTGAAATTATTAGACTTCCTTTTCCTTCGCGTAATATTCATTGCTCTCCGACATTCGAGATTGTAATTAATTACAGGATGGACGTCCTTGCGATAAAGTCTTTCTGCTACGAGGTCTGCGAGCAGATTAAGATTCCAGTCTATTTTCTTACCTTCATAAGGCTATTTATAGAAAATAGCGGAATACTGGGGCAATGAATTCTTTTAAATAAATTTTATTCGAAACCATCATGTTATGAGCCTCTAATGCCCCCCAAAAAGTGAGCGTTAGATAGCCCTTCACCGAACCGTGTCAGCTGCTGATATATTATTAGTTCCAAAAGCCGCCACACTGACAGATTACTAGTTCCACAAATGGCTACTGAATAAAGCACATTGTATTCTCTAGCCGTACTGTTGACCGGACCATTTTCAAATTTCGCGCCATACGAGATTGCCAATCACAACCCAAACAGCTGACTGCCAAGTCAATCGTATGTTTTCATGACGAAATATATTATAAGCATCACGACACACATTTCAGACGGCCTTACAGTGTCATAAAATGCTGATTCCGAATAAAATATCGTACATCACTCGTAGGGTTAGACAGGTACTCAGGTGGAGCTCAATGTTCGCAAGGATGACCTGAAAAACCATGGCCATGGTTTTACAACTCCTCCTTCAAGCATTGATATCCCCGTAAAGACCTTTCTAACCCTACTTGTGATGTAATATACTATATATACAGGGTATTTTTTTTAACTCGAGACATCGAAATATCTCAAAAAATAAGAATCCTATGAAAAGAATATCCGTAATAAAAACTTTTTATTTTCAAGGGGGAACAGCGACTTTGAAAAAATATACCCCACACCAACTCCCAAGAAGAGGATGGGGAGTCGAAAAATGGAAAAAAAATTGCGAATCGAAAAAAATTTTTCGAATAAAACTTACGTATTTCATAAAGGAGAATCTGAATCTGTGATGAAAAATTGGGGTTCCCATTTGAAATTACAAAGTTACCCCCACTCCTACCTCCTCGGAAGGGGTGGGGCGGGGTAAAATTTTTCAAAGTCGCTTTTCCCCCTCAAAAATAAAAATTTTTTATCACGGATATTTTTTTCATAGGATGCGTATTTTTTTAGATATTTCGATGTCTCAAGTTTAAAAAAACAGGTTCCATATTGAATTCGATATGGAAGGCTTTAAATTCCTTATATTTCAAATCACAGTATATTTCATTTTCAACAAAATAGTTCAATTTTCTCATAAAAAAGATTAATTTTTGGCAAACAGTTGAGTTTCCAAGCTAATTAGTCGAATTTTGTAGAGAACAGATGAGTTTTAAGCCCGGGAAAATGAATTCTCAGTCAAGAAAGATGTTTTTTGAGACGAAAGTTTGAATTTTCAACAAACAAATCCGATAATATTAGACAAAACAGTTGCATTTACAACCAAATAGTTAAAATTTCAAGCAAAAGTGACTAATTTTAAAGAAATGAATTAAATTTTCATACAAAAACGAATTAACTTTAACTACAAACAGTTCCATTTTTAGGCGAATAGTCGAATCTTTAAGCCAAAAAGATGATTTCCTAAGAAGATAGTTTAATTGTCTACCAAGAACTTTTCTACCAAATGAGATGAATATTTAATCGAAAAAGACGAATTTTCACGAAAGCAGTTTAATTCTCGAACAAAAAATTTTTTTTTATCTAAAATAGTTGAATTTTCAATTAAATAATGAAATTTTCAACACAATAGTGGAATTTTTAACCAAATTATCGAATTAAACAAAAATTAACTTCTACCGCAAGCAGTTGCAATTCTTAAGAAATAAATTTTTAATTCTAAAATATAAATTTTCAACAAAGCCGTTGAATTAAAAAAAAAGAAGATTGAACTGGACTAAGAAGATGGATCTTCATCTAATAAAATAAATTTCTAATCAAAAAGTTCAACTTTCAACCAAGTAGTTGAATTTTCAATAAAAAAATGAATTTTCAACGAAAAATATAGTAGTTGATTTTTAAGCCAAAAAGAGATTATAATTTTAAATAAAAAACAGTCCAATTTAATCAAAAAGATTGATTATGAACAAAAAATCTAATAGTTTATATTTCAAACAAAAAATATTTCAATTTTTAATAAAAAACAGTTGAAATCAACTTAAAAAAATGTATTTTCAATCCGAGAAGATGAATTTTCACCCAAAAAGATGATTTTTCAACCAATTAGTTGAATTTAAACACACACAAAAAATGGATTTCAGACCAACCAGTTGCATTTACAACCAAATGGTTAAAATTTCAAGGAAAAGAGACGAATTTTTAACCAAATAGTCGAATCTTCAGGCCAAAAAGATCATTTTCTTAGAAAACAGTTGAATTTTTAACCAAGAGAAATGAATTTTTACAAAAACAAAATAGTTGAATTTTCAATCAGATAATTAAACTTTCAACAAAATAGTTGAATTTGTATCCATAAAGTGGAATTTTCGACATACAAAGATAATTTCTCAAGAAAATAGTTCAATTTCCCAGGTGGAAAATTCAGTAGTCCGCCGAAGTTCACCACCGGCGCAGTACTGGCCCAGTTTAAAAATATGGTTCATGTATTCCAGAATTTCGAAAAACTATAAAAAAAAATATCGCGAAAACAATTTTTTTTCTTTTTTTTTTAAGGAAAAAAATTCTAAGTTCCATCCTTATGATAAATTGTCAATGTTCAGGAAAAATTACATTTGATGAAATTCTCAATCGTTGTAAAATAGTCCAAAACATCTAAAAAGAAAATCGTTACACGAAAGTTTCAAAAAATTTGTTATTAAAAAAATTGTCGCAGTGCGCGATAAAATCAAGTTCCATCGATACAAATTTTAAATGCTCATTAGAATTGACATTTTATTTTTTTATCAACAGTTGTAAAATGGTCTAAAACGCGAAAAAAACGAAATATTACACGAAGAAAAATTGTAATCGATTTAAATTATTTATTTTATTAATATTCCCGTTAACAGTTCATTTATTTTACATCTATATGATGTGTGACGATAAAAAAATTAATGAGGAAAAAGAGTTAAAAAATTGTTGTTTTAACTTTTTTTAGCTGTAGTTTATGAGGATGGTTTTTTCATTGACTTACAATTCTGTAGGTATAGAGTAATGGTTACTACCGACTACTAGGCGATAGATTCACGTATAGATGTAGGTTGTATACTCGGAATCAATTATTATTAATTTTTTGAATACCTTTTTTCTTATATCTTCAGAGTATAGCAATATTGGGTGTTAAAATAAAACAAAAGTTTAAAATTGGTGCTTTTGTAATTATAAATAATATTCGGAATTGAAGGATTTTTTTATTATTTTCAAAATTAACTCCGGCATTTTTGTACGCCAGAGATTTGCCAGTACAGAACCAGCACTGGTGTGCAGTACCGCGCCAGTACTGCGAAGCATTACCAGCCAGTACTGGCCCAGTACTGGCCGAGTACATATGCCCAGTACTGGGACTCCGGCAATCTTTACTGAGCCAGTACTGCGCCAGTGGTGTATTCACTTTGGGTTTTCAACCAAACAGTACAATTTTCATCCTAAAAAGATGAATTTTCAACCGAATGGTCGAGTTTTTAACCAAAAAAGATGCATTCTGAACGAAAAATATAATAGTTTTGTCAACCAAAAATGTTCTATTAATTCAGTTCGAACTTCAGCGAAAAAAGGTGGAAAAAGGTCAAGTTAGTTGAAAACGGGGGAAACCGGGAATTCTTTAAAAAAAGGGGTAAAAGGGGACATGAGGAAACAGTGTCAAGTCTGAACTCAGTTTGGAATACGTAAATACAAAGTCATTATTTACTAGAGGTATTTATTTAAATTATGAACTAAAAATGTTTCCTTGTGATAAAAAGTTAATGTCTTTTCAGTAAGCTTTAAATAATTACACTAACTGCAGCCAATAATTTGAAATTTAATACTGATTAAGAGAAAAACTGACGAGATTAATTCCTTCCTCGAGGCAGATTTCTTCAATTAAATAAAATTCATCTCGTTAGGGTGATGGACTAGTCTTTTTAAAATCGTTAGTAACTGGAGAAAAGGTTTAACCTTGATGTTTAAGTTTACGAGCGATCCACTCTCGACAATTTCGTACGTGTCGCATTTACGACTTGTACGAGGTCGCGTGCATCTCGAGCGTTTTTTCCCATTCTCATTCTGTAGAGAGAATCTCGAAGCGTTTCTTCGCTCGAGTTACCTTATTATATACCTCCATACTTTAGGTCAAAATAGCCTCGCCTCGAGATGGGAAAAATATCTAATAATGGTAAAATGAGAACGGCAGAAGCTCGAATCAAGGAGAGGCTACAGGGTGCTGTAGATGAACAATTTACACCACATGGAGATAAAAGATAAAATTCTTTCTCATGACTTTAACCTTATATAATTTTCAGGAATCTTCGCGATTTATGAATTTTAACATTTTTAGAATTAATTTTTAAAAAAAAAGTTCAATTTTCAACAAAATATATAAAATTTTCATCAAATAGTTTGAGTTTCAACTTAAAATGTGAATCATCAACTGACTAGATTAATTTTCTACCGAAAAAGACGACTTTTCAACAAAACACATTAATTTTCAATGCAGTAGACTCAGCTCCCGGTTCTGGGCCGCCCGATCTTCGGCCGGCTTCACGCTTGACTGCTTTTGTCCCCACAACCTTGGGCGCTGCTGTGCCATACTGTGCCGGTTTCAGACTACATATGCGGTCCTGAGTGTTGACATGAATGTTGAATTGACATGGAAGTTGAATTTTCGACTGAAAAGATCAATCTTCCACCAAAAATTGAATGGTTAAATTTTCATTCAAAAATTAATTAACCATCTAAAGAGATCGAATGTTCAACAAATAGTTAAATTTTCAAAGAGATGAATTTTCAACTAAAATTATGGATGTTCAATTGGAATTCTTAAATGTTTAGTTGAAAGATCAATTTAAAACCAAAAATTCAAATTTTTAACAAAGTAGTTAAATTTCCACCCAAAGAGATGAATTTTCAACAAAAATGATAAACCTTAAAACAAAAAAACAAGTTTAACAAAAAATCTTGAATTTTCTACAAAAAATTAATTTTCAACAAACGGGATGAATTTTCAACAAAAAATGTAATAGTTGATAAAAAAAATGATTTTTAACCAAAAAGATTAATTGTTGCTAAAAAAGTCAAATTTTCAATAAACTACAAAAACTTTCAACCAATAAGATGAATTTTCAACTAAAAAAGATAAATTATCAACTGAATAGTGAATAATTAAATTTTCAGTTGAAAGAATTAGTTTTCAACAAAAAGAAGAATTTTTACCAATATAGGTAAATTTTCTACTAAGCAGGTTAACGCTTTAACAAATAATTGAATTTTCAACCAAAATAGATGAATTTTTAACCAACAAATTATTTTTCTATCGAAAAAGACGAATTTCCGTATCAAAAATGGAATAATTATTATTTTTTCAATGAAAAAAATTGAGTTTTCGGAAAAAACTTAATTTTCAATGAAAAAGTTCAACTTCCAACGAAGGAGATGAGTATTCAACTATAATGATGCAGCCTCAACCAAAAATTGAACTTTTGAAAAAGTTCGACTTTGAACCAAGCAGTTACATTTTAAACAAAAAAATGAATTTTCAATTAAAACAGTTTAATTTATAATCGAAATGAAAATAGTTAAATTTTCAGTTAAACAAATTAATTTTCAACCAAAAAGAATACATGAATTTCAACAAAATACTTAAATTTTCAACAACATAGTTAAATTTTCTAAAAAGTTGATTAATATTCCATCAAATAGTTGAATTTTAACCAAAAACATGAATTTTTAACGAAGAAGATTAATTTTTTAAAAATGGAATAGTATGAAAATTATTTCAAGAGATTTCTACAGATTTAAAAAATGTCGAGTGTCACGGGTTAAGGATCTTAAAAAAATTTCAAAGGATTTTAAAGATTTTGAGTTATTTTGAAAGATTCCAAAGAATTTTAAGTGATTAAAAAAATTTCAAGGAATGTAAAAGAATTTGTTAGAATTTTCGAAAATTTCAAGAGATTTTATAGGAATTTCTGGAGAAGTATGGGAAAAAATGAAATTTTAAGGGGATTTTAATTTATTTCAAGGAATTTACCAAGTTGTGAAGGAGTTTATTGAATCGCCGAGAATTCAAAAGATTTCTATGGATTTTTACATCCAAACAGAATTTCCATAGATTTTAAGAGATTTTAAAGAATTTCACAAGATTGAACGAATTTTATAGGACCTCCAATTATTTTTAAAGATTTACGGGATTTTAAAAGATTTTGAACATTTTAAGCTATTTTAACAAATTCAAAAGAGTTTCAAGATATTTCGAAAACTTTGAAGAAACTTACGTTTTTTTAGGCTTTCTAAATATTTTAAGCTCGATTTTAAGGGATTTCGAGAGAACTTTAAAAAATAAATGAAAGAGAATAAAATCTCAAGAAATTCTTAGTGATTCCAAAGATTTCAAGATGTTTTGAGGTATTTTAAAAAATTTGACAAGATTTAAAGGATCTTATTAAATCTCTAAAGATTTCGAAAAATTTCTAGGGATTTAAACGGTCTTTTTTAGAGAACTTTAATAAATAAGTGAGATTTCAAATGATTTCTACTTATTTTAATTGGCTATACGATTTTCAAAGAGAAATGAAATAACTTAACAAATTTAAAAGGATTTTAAAAATTTTAAGTTATTTTGAATGATTCTAAAGAACTTTAGGGAATGTCAAAAAATGTTGTAGGATTTTCAAATATTGCAAGATTTTTGAAGGATTTACGGGATTTTAAAAGATTTCAAGGGAATTCAAAAGGGGTTAAAAGATTGCAGTGGATTTCTACGGATTTTAATATATTTTAACCATTATAATGGTTTTCAAAATATTTCTAAAAGTGTCGAGGGATTTCAATAAAATTTCAACTAAAACACGAAAAAACTTCAAAATAGTTATATTCAAGCAAGACTTTTTGAAGATAAAAATACAATACAATACAACTGCTCATGGACGAGATTTTTTTATAAAAAGATCTAGCTGAAATAGAAATATTCGTAAAATATCACAATACTTCAAAATAGTCCTGGTCTAGTAAGACTTCTTTATGTCCAAAGTTCTGGGCAAATTCCATTTGATTTTTTTTTAAATTTATACAACTCCTTATGGAACTTATGTTATAAAAAGGTCCTGCTAAAATAGAACTAAGATAAAAATAACTGCTAAAAACTCCTGTTCCAGCAGGACATCTTAAAGATAAAAGTAACTAGGCAAATTTAATATAATTTAACTTTTTTTAAAAATTTCTGCAACTTTTCATGGGTTTTATGTTTTAAAAAGATCTTCCTCAAAGTACTCATAGTCTTTGCACACTATGAAAAGTTTTAAGAACGTTAAAATTTTATAAGAGTTTTATAATTTTATATTTCAATTCCACATTCCACATTGCATTTTTCACATGTCATTGTTCTTGATGTCAAGTTCAAAAAATATGCTTAAGGTAACTTAAAGTGAGCTCTGCAGTAAGACATGAATTTGAAAGAAAAAACAATGACATATGAAAAATATGGAGTGAAATCGTACGCTCATTGTCGAACCACATGTATGTATTACTGGAAGCCATACGCGCGCATCTCTATTTCAATATTTTTTGATATTTTGTCTTCAATTTACGTGAAATTTTATAAATATACAAATAAATAAAGCTTCCAAAAAATGTTTCTGAATCAGGTGAAATATTTAAAATTTTCATAACATTATTGAAACGTTCTAAGTCAGGCAAAATTAAATTTAAAAAACGTGAAATTATCCAACAAAATTTTTATGGATTTTTTTGGGGATTTTTTTTGGGATGCTCTGAAATTATGTTTGAAAAATTCCTAAGTCACTTGTGCTTGATGTGGATGTCGTAAAGAAGACAGATGTTAACCCGTGCCTCCGGGTTTTAGAAATTAACATGGAGTCTCAAATGGGAAAAGTTCGATTTTTAAAAATATGGAAAAAAGAAGAGCTTGTTATAAACTTTTTGTGATATTAAAGTATAGTCCTCTTTTACTATACGCGGAAAATGTCCAAAAAAATTCAAAGTAGCAGTTTTCTATCAAATTCATGCTGAAGACGGTATTTTTGGAATTTTTAACACGAATTATTTTTAATCGACAAGTGACGAGTTTCCAAGTATCCCAAAACAGGTTTTAATCAACAGGTTGTGTTTTGAACATTTCTGGTAATTTAGCCCTATTGTAGTAGTACTTTTTTGCAACTGGAACTTTATGAGCACTTGTAAACATTGTGGAAAAAATTGAACTTTTCTAGTTCTATTGTCGCAACACGAATTAGGACTTGTAAAAATTCGAAAGCAGAAAATACTTTGGTCTTTTCCAATATTTTTGTGATAACAGCTGCAGCTCAAACAGGACGTATTTAGGACATCTTTTATACTTTAGTATGAAACTAAATATTTTCTTGCCTTACATTCTTACATTCTCATTCATGAGAGTGTAATGTAACCGCCCAAATCGGAAGACTGAGCAATCCCGAGAAATGAAATTCCAGACACTGTCAAATTCCCGAATTGGAAAATTCCCGAATAGTAAAATTTCAGAATAATGAGATTCCCGAATTGGAAAATTCCAAGATAATAAAATTTCCAAATTATAAAATTCTCGAACAGTTTATAATATTACCTGATTGGAAAATTCCCGATTAACAAAATTCCCGACCGTGTATAAATATTACCAAATGGGGAAATTCCCGAATAATAAAATTCACGATAGATAATAATTGACGAATTATAAAATATCCGAACTAGAGAATTCTTGAATTATAAAATTTCTGAACTAAAAAAATTGAAAAGTTCAAACAAATATTATTTATTTATTGGAAACACAATACGCAAACATTTTTAACAACGAAATTATTTTTAATGTTTAAAGTTTTTGAAATTATTGTCTGAATTTGAAATAACAATAACTGACAGAAATGTTCATCCAAAAATTTTGGAATTTTCTGGTTCGGATATTTTATAATTCGGCAATTTTCGGTCGAAAATTTTATTTTTCGGAAATTTTCAAATTTGATAATATTATTCACTTTCGGGAATTTTTCAGCTCGGAAATTTTATTATTCGGGAATTTTCTAATTCGGAAATTTTATTATTCGGAAATTTTATCATTTGGAAATTTTATTTTTGGGGAATTTTCCAATTCAGAAATTTTGTTTTTTGGGATTTTTCAGTCGTCCCTTCAAATTGTTGACCTCTAGTTTAGGCACTAAAAGAGCCCGAAAATCATAACATTTTGTCGTCTGTCTGTATGTCTGTCTGTATGTCTGTCTGTATGTCTGCCTGTATTTATGCCTGTGCGTCTATTTTTTGGTAGATTAAAAAATGTTAATCAAATTTTTTACGAGATATCATATATATTTTGAAACCAATCCCAATGCAATTTTTTAATTAGACCAAAATTCAAAAAGTTAAAGCATTTTCAAAATTAAAAAAAAAATTTGTTAAAGAGTTTTAGAAATTCTTGTCAAAGTTTCTAGTACATGGCAAAAATACTTGCAAATCTTCCTCAAGAAATTTTTAATTTTGATGAAAATTATAAAAGTTATATGGTTTTAAACATTTTCAAAAAATAGAAATTTTTTTTTAATCCGTAAGTTTGAATCGTGATTTTTAATTAATATAAAAAAAATTTAAAAATAGATTAGCTGTATTGGGATATTTTTAAAACGCAGTGAAATGATTTCACAGGCACACAAAAACAAGTGTGCGGAGCCAAAAAATCGACCTATATAGCATTGTAGTATTGGTCTAGCATAGTCAAAATCTGCATTGATTTAAATTTTCTGCAAATCAGTTTTTTTATTTGAGTTTGAATTTTTATTTTAGGTCTAATTATCTCAAGTAAGCCACCACAAATCGAAAGTCGTTTTTTTTCGCTCTAAAATGAATTTTTTAATAGCCCTTATGTTCGAATAAATTTTCCCCGGTTTTCGTCGCAAACAAATTTTCTGTGCAAAAGTTATCAACAATGAAAATTTAATGTTACAACATGATCAACATTTTTCTCGTGAACGAATAAACGGATTTTGATGATTCTCACGTTGAAATATTTGTTTGAAGACGTACATTCCAGAAATATTTCTTTCAGCTATAAAAGCATTAAATTTGTTTGAAGAAACATCAATTGTTTATAAATAAATTGAACAACATGAGCGTTGCACTAAACTACTTAGTAATTCTTTTCGCATTTCTCTAAAAAAAATTAAGAATAGTGTGCTAACAATTTCTTCTTTCAAGAGATTAAAAGTAAAATTTGTTTGTAAACAATTGGTAATTTTTAAACAAATTAAGTGTGTTGATATTCAGAAGGAAGATTTCTGGAATGTACGTTTCTAAAGGAAAATTTGAACCTAAGAAGCGTAAGAATCCTTTTAGCCGTTCACCAAAAAAATGTTGACCATGTTGTAACATTAAATTTCCATCTTTAATATCTTTTGAAAATGAATGTTGTTTGCGACCAAAACCTGTTGAAATGTTTGGATTATCAGGGCTATTATGAAATTAATTTTACAGCGAAAAAAAACGACTTTCAATTTATAGTGGCCCACTTGGGATAATTTGACCTAAACTAAAAATTAAAACACGAATTAAAAAAAAGTGACCAGCAGAAAATTCCAATCAATGCAGATTTTTACTATGCTAGGCCAATACTACAATGCTATATGGGTCGCTTTTTTGAAACCGCAAACTTTTTTTTTTGTGTACCTGTGTTTTTATTATCTTTTCCAAAATAACTACAAATTTCAATAGAGTTCTTAGAAATGAACTTTGAATGAAGGTAACCAAAACCTAAGGCTTAATATCTCTATTTGGTAAATTTGAAAAACAAAAGATTATTTACATTATATTGAAAAACATACATACTTCTTATATGCCGTTCCATTTTGTCTACATCGTTTTGTTTTTCAAAGAGAACCGTCTGTATAACCTAAATATCGAGCGCGAAGCGCGAGTGTCGCAATAGGCATGTAATCATCAAAGCTACAGGTGCTTTGAGAACCGTCTTTAAAAACTAATTGAAAAACAGTTTCTGTTCAAATTTCTGACTGTAGTTCGTTAGGGGTTTTAATCACAGTATTAGACAGCGTACCCTTCCTATGCGCAGCGCGCAATGAGGATGTGCCCGCGCTGCGCGGAATATTTTTAGAAATATTTTCAACCCAGATTTCATTTTAGTAATCAGAAAGACTCATTTTTTATCAAAGAAAAGTAAATTATTTAAATTTATAAATTCAGATTTAATATTCTCAATGTAAAGTTAATAAATTATATATTACGCATCAACGAAGGTATGTTATCAAGATAAAAACAACAATTTAAGATAAGATAATATTGGCAATCATAATATTGCGTTGCGAGATTGATATAATAAAATAAGTGACACATAACCCATTCAATATTTGATAAAGATGCGACGATAAAATAACAGAACGATTTGTTAAACAGTTCACAAAATAAATAAAATTATATCAAATGGCAAATGGCAAATTCATAAATCGAACAAATAGTCAGTAATAATAATGGTCAATAGTTAAATGAAATTACTAAATAAAATAATATATATAATAAAATGAAAATAAATGAAACACTGAAATTCGAATCTTGAGAATAGACAACTATTATTAAGAAATAAAAGATGATCAGCTAACGAGACATTTTTTCATCAGCAAGACGCATTTTTAACTTTATCAGGACTTCAGTCCTATTTTAGCAGTATTATTTTGGGACACGATCCAATTTTCTCCAGCATTTTTGATTACGTATGTATGTATGTCAAATATGTACAAAATTTTACATTTCACTTTTCATTCTTCACATGTCATTGTTATGTTCTTAAATTCACTTTGTATGTCAAGGCTGACTTTAAGTGAGCTCTGAAATAACACGTGAATTTGAAAACAAAAACAATGACATGTGAAAAATAGGAAGTAAAATGATAAATGTGAAATCGTCTGCTCCATACAATATGGAACTAATTTTGGGTGAGTCTGTATAAAGAATTAGGGTTCAGTTGTTCAAATTTAATTAAAAAAAAAAAATTAAAATAAAAAATAAATTAAATTAAATTTATTAATTTAATTTAAGTTTTTTTATATTTATTTATTAATTTAATTTAATTTGTTGAATTTTCAATAAAAAAACATGAATTTTCAACAAAAAAGAGAAAAGTCGATATTTTGACTAAAAATATTTAGATTTTAAATCAAAAAGAGTTGAATTCATCCAAAAAGGCGAATTTTCAACAAACTAGTTCGATTTTTAACGAAACAGTTCATTTTTCAATCCTAAAATATGAATTTTCAACAAAAAAATCAGTTTTAACTAAGCAATTGAGTTTACTAGTTTACTAGTTTACTAGATGAATTTTCAACCAAAATAATTAATTTTCTACCAAAAAAGATGAATTTTTAACAAAATACACGAACTTTTTTCTGAAAAAATTAATTTTTCACAAATTATAGTTGAATTCAACCAGGAAAGACGAGTTTTCAACCAAATGGTTGAATAATCATTTACTAAAATCATTTACGAAAATCATTTATAATTTTTCCATGAACATTAAGAAAAAATTGTTATCCTCTTTATTCTTATCACTTTTTCTCATAATTTTAAAATTGTTTACGACGAAGATTACGTTCTAATCAAACAATGAAATTTTTATTTTAAAATATGAATTTTAAACTAAGAAAATTAATTTTCCAACAAAAAAGACGAATTTTTATCAAAATGCATGAATTTTCAGTTAAGTAGTTGAAGTTTGAACTGAAAAAGATCAATTTTCAGTTAAGTAGTTGAATTTTCAAACTGAACAACATGAATTTTTGACAAAAAATTGAATTAATACAATTTAAATCAAATTAATTAATTTTTAACAAAAACCAATACAATTTTTAGATCCTGGTAGTATAAAAAAGACGCATAAATAATAAAGAACTGAGAGAGAGAGAGGTGGTTTGGAGGTCTCTTTCTTTTTTTCTCCCTCTTTTTTGAATTGTCATATATCTGTCTCTAAAGAGCCGTTTTAAAATATTATTTCAAAACATATTTCTCTTATTTTATTTTTTCTTTTGTACAATTATTTTGCATAAATTGATTCTATTGTGTATTTGTTTGAAAAATATTTTCAGGGGACATAATTCTTTTTAAGCCTTCTTGTGCAATTTTGTTGCACAATTTTTTTTTTTTCAAAGTTTGTGTTGGTTTCAAAAATGTACTTTCATAGAATAGTTGAAGTCTTAACAAAATCATGCATCTCAAACCAACAACTGACTTTCTAACAAATTAGTTGAACTTTCAACCAAGGAGTTGAATTTTTACCAAGAATATTAATTTCCGACAAAAAGACCAATCTTTAACAAAATACATGAACTTTCAAGCGAATAGTTGAATTTTCAACTAAACAAGACAAAAATGTATAATCAAAAATGGAATACTTAACTTCAAGAAAGTAGATTAATTCTTTAGCACGATAGTCCATTTTTCAACTAAAGAGACAAACTTTTGTCAAAATACATGCATTTTGAAACAAATAGTTGAATTTTCAAACAAAAAGTTGAATTTTTACACAAATAGTTGAATTTTCAACAAAATAGTTTAGTTTTCAAACAAAGAGCTGAATTTTCAATAAAATAGTTCAGGTTTCAATTAAATAGAAGAATTTTTAAACAGAAACCTTAAGAATCTGAAAAAAAAACTTCAACAAAATATATCAAGTTTCAAATAAGAAAGACAAATTTTCACCAAAAATGAATCAGGTAAATTATCAGTTAAAAAAATTAATTTTTATCCAAGAAACGATTTTTCAGCATAAAAGTCAAATTTCCATTCAAGCTACTTTAACCTAAAAATACGACTTTTCATAAAAACATTTGAATTTTCAACAAAAAAGTAAGTGACAAAATCGTTGAATTTCTTACAAAGTAGATCAATTTTTTAACAAATAGTTGAATTAACCAACAACATTTTCTATCTGAAACAATGAATTTTCGACACAATACATGAATTTTCGACCGAAAAGTATCAATTTCCAACAAAAAATGGAAAAGTTAAATTCTTAGTAGAAAAAAACTTAATTTTCATGAAAAAAAATTAACCAATTTTCAACGAAATATTTGAAAACTACTCGCATTAGCTATGTAAATTATCGCAAATTACCTGGATTACTTTAAATTACAATTTAATTACTTGTATTAATTAAATCACTTCGAATTAGCTGGATTACAAGTGGATTGCTTGGATTACCTGAATTACTCCGAATTATCTGGATTGCAACTGGATTTCTCCAGCTTACAAGTGGATTACTTCAGAATAATGAAATTACTTCGAATTACTTCAAAAAGGAATTTGTGTTATCGTCAGAGAATGACAGCAAATTTTTAACGTCTTTTCAGACTAGATGGAAATATGAATTACAAATTATTTTTAATTAATTTTTTTCTGAAAAAGATCTCCTTTCGCTCCGCTGGGAATCGAACCACAGAACTTCCGATTGCAAAAATGGGAATTTTAAATTGCAATCGGAAGTTTTGTGGTTCGATTCCCAGCGGAGCGAAAGGAGA
>CAKNYM010051826.1:294642-312236 GCA_932195095.1 Andricus curvator | reverse complement strand
TCGATTCCCAGCGGAGCGAAAGGAGAAGATCTTTTTTCAGAAAAAAAAAAATTTTTAATTCATATTTCCATCTAGTCTGAAAAGACGTTAAAAAAATTCTGTTATTCTCTGACGATAATACAGATTCCTTGAAAAATTTCATTCCCCACCTGGCAAAATAATGCGTCTATTTCCTGAATAAAAGTTTCTTCTCTCAATCTCTTTAGTAGCTTAATGGGAAAGCACCCGAACGGCAATCGGAAGTTCTGCAGTTCGATTCCCAGCGGAGCGAAAGGAGATCTTTTTTTCAGAAAAAAATTAATTAAAAAAAAAGAATTACTTTCATTACTCCAGATTACAAGTGGATTACGCCGGAGTACCCTGGATTGCTTGGACGAAACTGGATTACCAGTTCGGATAACCAAGCGGCCCAGTGGATTACTCGAGGATGTAGAAATATTGAAAATTACATATTTTAGTGAAATAATGTTATTAAGGAACCATTCATTGCTTGCATTACTCAGTAGTGTTTGTGATTTACTAGAATCGGAAATAAGTGTGCGAGGGACTATTAATGATCCCCATTGACAGTAGAAAAATGTGCATGCAAATACAATGCATACAGTACTGTTCATGTACATAAAACATAAACCAGTACACAATGCAGTCGTTGTGAGTTGTACAATGACAGCTTTACGTAATCACTGTAAGCTGTTATGCTGCATGCTCGTATGGGATTCAATTATGTTCTCACCATCTTTTTCTCTTTTGCTCTTTCACCAAACGTTTTCCTCACGTGCCTCGATATACGAGCGACACCCACGTCGGAAATTTCTATCCGCTGATTTCTCGATTGCCGATCTTCGGAAATAAAAGATTTTTTCTTCAGAAGCAAAATCGATTATTGGCATCATAGTTTGATGTTTGCTTTACAAACTCCATATGCTTAAAACTTAAAAAATGTTTAGAAGGCAATGAACTTCGATGTTGAAGAAAAGATGTATTTGTCTCGTCTTAGGCAACCCGGTATCCTAAGACTCTTTTTAAAATCAAAAAAGCTATGTAATTAAACACTAGATATTGATAAATTTTATTCGTAGCGTACTGTATAAACATATTCTTCACATTTATGACATATAAGTTATGCAAAATACATTATAAAACGTAAAATAAGCGTTAAATAAGGTCCAACGGAAAGTAAGTGGAAACAAAGTTCAAGGAATAAATATGTATGAAAAGTTGTATAATTTCAAATATTATTCATCTTAGATCAAGAATTTACTGATATAAATCGAAAAATCAACATATTTAAAAAAATTTCTTAGGCATGATACAAAAGCAATAAAGAGGTTAGGTAAAGGTACGACTGATTGGCGGAAATTTAAAAATCTGAAATATTTTCTATATCACTTTGGGAATTCTTGAATTATTAAATTTTGAAGAGAAACAGGTTTTAAATCTTCAAACTAAAGTTATCGTTTCACTTCTTACCTGATGTTTCCAACACTCTTCTCTGTTTTTCTGCAACCAATTTTTTGAAGAATATGCAAAACACATACAAGCTCAACGCAGTACCATTGGAAACTCACGCGTAAAGAAGATTTTGCGTTTACCTACATTTTCCTAGCCTAACCGGGGCTCATCTTAGGAACTTCGCATGATTACAATTTTTAAAATATTTTTATTAAACAGCATAAAAATTAATTAAACGCAAGTACCAATAGCAAAGTTCACAAAATTATCTAACAAAAAAAAATAACTTACTCCTTCAAATCATTAGAAGTCATTAAATCACAACTTCTAAAACAGGTAAAAGTTTTTTCTCGAACGTACAAAAATCATTTTTCCTTTCTGTTTTTGTTAATTTACTTCCAGTGCAGAAAAAAAACACTTTAAAAATAAAAATAATTTTGCTGAGCACGTATTCGCATGCGTAAGTGATGATTATAATGTTTTCGTACAAAAATATTCAGGGTGTCCCGTCTTAGGAGGCGGCTCGTCTTAGGCAACTTTCCCCTAATAGCGTGGAACGAAATAAGAATCCAGAAACCAAACTAAAAGCTCGACTGCACAATTCCTTTACGAATTTCTCAAAAATTGCAGCACTGAAAAACACCGATCCTCAAAAGTACGTCGAAATCGGTGTATTTTTGACTTGCAACATTTTTTTAACACGAAAACAAATGAAGGCGCAATGAAAATTAAAATGAGATGCGAAAAATGTTTACACCAACGGTCTGGGGCCGTCCATAAACTACGTTAACAATTTTGGGCTATTTTTGACACGTCCCATTTTTATTTTCAACATTTTCAGCTTTTTCAACAAAATAGATAAATTTTCAACTGAAATCCATGAATTTTCAACGAAAAAAGACGAATTCCGTTAGGGAATTGTCTAGACCGACTAATCTAGATGGTCATGACCAAAAATTCTAACTGAAATCTAGTCTTAACTCAAATATTCTTTTGCACATTCCCAAAAAAATCCAGTGTTTAAAAATACCAAAAATGACAAGTGAATATTAAAATAGTGATTTTTTCCCTCAGAATCCGGTCCGTCTTTTGGGGCCCTAATCGGATTCTGGCGAACTCGACATACCACAAATTTTTCAAATGTCTCATCCAAATATTTTTTTGTTCATTTTCAAAAAGGGGCAGGGTTTTTAAAAGTATCAAAAATGAAAAGTGGACACTAAAAAATGAATTTGTTTCCTCATTATCTAGTCAGTCATGTCGGGCCCAAATCGAGTGCTGGCTAGCCTCTAAGCTACAACAAATTTGTTGAGTGTCTTATTTGAATATTTTTCGGTACATTTCGAAAAAGAGCCAGAGAGTTTGAAAACGAGTTTAAAAGTTTAAAAAATGATAAATGAACTCTAAAAAAATGAATTTTTTTCCCTCATTATCTAGTCAGTCTTTTCGGTCCCTAATCGGGTGCTGACTAGCATATCAGGGCCAACAATTTTTTGAATCCAAATATTTGTTTGTAAATATCCAGGGTGTTTAAGAGTATAAAAAAATGAAAAATGCACATTAAAAACAAAAGGGACTGACTAGTTCTAGATTAGCTCGTTTAGACTAGCATTTGGCCATGCAAAAAAGATTCACTTCTACTTAGTGCCATTATAGAACCCCGAATAGTTCCCCGATAATTTTCTACGCAGGGTTTTAAAAAATTACTTTTAACTAAAAAGTTGTAATAACAACCAAATAGTTGAACTTTTAAGCAAAAGACGAAATTCGAAACAGTTGAAATAAAAAAATAAAAATAACAAAATAGTTGAATTCTCAACCAAGGATAGCAATAGTTGAGTTTTCAAATAAAAAATATAATTTGTAACAAAAAAAAAAGATTTGTCACTGAAAAAATTAAATTTTTAACCAAACAAAAACCTTAAAAAACCTTGCAAGAAATTAATTTTGAGCAAAGTAGTCCAACTTTCAACCAAGTACTTGAATTGAAAAAAAGTTCAATTTTCAACCAAATAACCTTAAGGATGTGCACTACGTAGCACTACTCAATCAATCTCAGAAGTCTACTATCTTCAAAATGATTTATAAAATCGGCAAAAATAGATCTATTAATAATTAGTGCAAATCATACAGTTATTATTGTTATGAACAATGATAGTTTAGGAATAAATAAACACCACCCAAATACAATTGCAGCGAATCATTTAAAGAATAAAATAAGGCCTATTATTGTAACTTTTCCCTGAAGAGAAAGCAGAAAATAAAACTCTAAATCACTACTGATAATTGAAATTTTTTTACCTGAATTCTTTTTTACTGAAGTGCGCTTAGAAGCCTCCATCCAAATTTTCGGAAATTAATAATAGATCTTTTTTTGTCGATTTTACAAATCATTTTAAAGAATAGCGACTTTTAAAATTGATTGTTTCGTAGTGTACATCCTTAAAAACCTTTAACAAAAGTTAATTTTGAACAACGTGTTTCAGCTTTCAACCAAGTACTTGAATTTAAAAAAAATCAGCAAACTAGTTAAATTTGCAAGCACAAAGATGAATTTTCCATCAAAATTGTCAAATTTTGAAGCCAAAAAGAAGAATTATCCACAAAACAGTGGAATTTTCAACTAGAAAATATGATTTTTCAACAATAAAGTTAATTTTCTGCCAAGTAGTTAAATTTATATAAAAATAGTGTAATTTTTAACCAACTAGATGAATTTTCAACCAAAATATAGATTTTCAACAAAGAAGTTAATTTTCGACCAAATAGTTGAATTTTCTACCAAATTGTTGAATTTTGAAGCGAAAAAGACGAATATTCTACAAACAGTTCAATTCTCAACCACGAAATATAAAGTATCAACTAATATGATGAATCTTCAACTAAAAAAAATGATTTTTTTAAAAAGTAGTTTAACTTTAAACCAAGTAATTGATTTTTAAACAATGAAAGATGAATTTTGAACGAAACATGTAATAGTTGATATTTCAACCAAAAAATATTCTCATTTGAAAGAAAAAACATTTGAATATTCAACCAAAAAATAAGAATTTTCAAGAAAATACATGAATTTTCAACCGAATAGTTGAATTTTAAATTAGAAAAGATCAATTTTCAATACAAAATATCAATTATTATCAACCAGAAATGGATTATTTACATTTGTAAATAAAAAAATTATTTCTCAACTCAACTGAATTCAGCCCGAAAGATGATTTTTTAACCAAGAAGATTAATTATTTAAAAATAAAATAGTTAAAGTTTCACCCACAGAGATGAATCTTCAAACAGAAATAGAAGAGTAGACTTTTCAACCAAAAATAGTTGGATTTTCTTACTGGGTATATTAATTCCGTTCGCATGTAAGCGAAAAAACGAGGGAAAGGGAAGTTTCCTGAAAACAGGGGGAAAAAGAAGAATTCTTTTAAAAACTTATTTTATGGACGACCCCTCTTCTGTGAGAAATCTAGAAATTATTAAAGAGAAAACCACGCGGGTGGTTTATGAGAAACGAAGGGATTTCAGCCTTCGGGTAATAATATTAAATGATCCTAAAGAGACTAAAAATCTGTTACGCCCATTGAATATTTTTATCTATGATGATAATATTTTCATATTAGTAATATTTATGTAGCATCTGTTTATTTCAGATGCATAAAAGTGAAATGCATATATGCATATTTAAGAAAAACTTCTTCATTCAGAATCCAGTAATCCTTTGATATACTGAGGAATTTATGAAGAGAATTATCATACATTGTAGGGTCCACGTTTGCAATTTCCTTCCTCATTGAAATAAAATATGATAATTCTCATTGCAAAGTCTCTACATCACAAGAATACAGTAATTGGTTTCAATTCTTGTACAATTGTCGTCTTTATACCCTGAGTTGAGGACCTATAAAATCCATTTGATTTTTAGCTTAAGAAATAATTCATACTCAGAAAGTGAACATAAAAACTTTTATTAGATCTTGGATTCGAAATTGTGAAATTCTCTCTTTTTATTGACATCAGAAATAAAGAAACTTGGTGAAGCACAACCAGCATTAAATTCACTGCTCAGGTAATTTTATTGCAAAATCTAAGCAATAAATAAGTACTGGCACCGGAAAATTTGAAAGATAGAACCCAGTTTAAGAGGCGTTGACGTAAAACTGAAGAGTGTCATATTTTAGCCCCTATCAGTGAGAACCCATATGTGAATTTTTCCCCGATTCCCATCAGACATAAGCCGAGGTAGGGGAGAACTTTTTGTGAAGCACTGTCCTGAAAAGATAAATGAAGTCGGAGAGATAATTGAGTTTCAATTCCTTTTTTCAATACTACAACAATATCAGAGTGGCCGCAAAACTTCATTTTCAAAATTACCTGACTTTTCTCTGACTAATTTGACTTGAAGTACCTCTTATGAAAATTCCCTCATTTTTGCAAGATTTTTTTTCAAAATCCCTGACTTTCACTGAGCAATAAAATTTTCTGACTTTTCCCTGATTTCTGGGTTTTCTTTGACCTTTGGTCACCCCGTTTCTAAAAATATCTAAAAGTTACTAATTTATATTTCAAAAAGTAACTGAAAGGGACTAATGTGCTTTAATAATGTGAATAACGTTCTTTTGAATTTAAAAAAATTCCAAAGAATTCCAAAGAATACGATGAAAATTATAAGAAATTCAGGTGAATAATAACGAATTGAGGATAAATTTGAAAGACTCGAAAAGAAATAAAGTTTAATTCAAAAGAATTCAAATGAATTGGAAAATGTTTAAAAAATCCAGAAAATGTAATTTTCTTTAGTAAACTTGGGGTGCATTCAGAGCGACTTAAGGGAAATAAGAAGAATTCAATGAATTCAATGGAGCCCAAAATAGTGTAGTAAAATGTTTAAGAATCCAAGGTAAATTAAAAAAACTTCAAGATATATTTTTTAAAAACTACAGAAAAAATAATTGTTGAGTAGAATTGAGTGAATTCAAAAGAATTCAAGAGAATAAAAAAAATCCAAGAGAATTCCAAAGAATCAAAAAGAATTTGAAAGAATTTAGGATAAATTATTAGGAATTCAGGGTGAATTCCAAATGGATTCAAATGATTTTCAAAAAATATTCAAAAATCTCTTCAAATCTTTGAAACCCAACGAGATACCTCACTTCGTGTGCATACATTCTTTGAAATCCATGCAAATATCATAAAATCCCTTGAAATTCTATTAAATCTGATGAAATTTTATGACATTCTGGAAAATTTATGAAAATACTTCGAGTTTTTGAAATCCCTCAAAATCATTCAAATGATCGGAAATCTGATGATTTTTTTAAATCCGATGATCTTTTTTTTCAAATCTCTTAAAGTCATTGAAACCATTTGAAATCGCTTGTTGTTATTTTTAGTATTTTGGAAAGGCCTTGGCCTCCAATCAGATTACTGCAATTCATTGAAAATACCTTGAATCTTTTAAAGAAAACTAAAATCCTTCAAAACCTTTGAAATATTTCAAAATTCCTACACATTTTTGAAAACTCTTAAGATATCCTAAAATTTGAAAAATACTCTATAATATTTCACATAAATTACAACCTCTTAAAATCCCTTGAACATTTGTAGAGCTCTTGAAAATTCCTTTGAGTTTAAAAAAATACCCTAATATCTTTAGAATTCTTTGGAATTCCTTTAAATTATTGAAATCGATTTAGAATTCCTTGGAATCTTCTTAAATATTCTAAAATATTTGACATTCTTTAAATCCTTGGAGATACCTTAAAATATCTGAAAATATTTGAAATCCTACAAAATCTTTCAATTCTTGTGAATGAATTCTGTGAAATTCACTAAAATATTATAAAATTTCGTGAATTACTTTACATGAAATCTGCAGATATTTCCTTAGCTCCTGGAAAATGTATTAAAATTCCTTTGAGAGCTTTTGAAATCCATTATAATCATTGAAAGGCTCGGAAATTTAATAAAATCACTTGGAATCTTTTGAAATTTCAAAGATCTTTGAAACTTCTTGGAATTTTTAAAAATCCCTCCAAATCGTTAAAATCCTTTGGGATTAATTCAAATTATTCGAATCTATCAAAAATATCCTAAGATATTTCAAATCCTGTACAATCTGTTGAAATCCCTTGAAATTTTGCAAGGATCATGAAAATTCCTTGAAATTTAATAAAATACCCTCAAATCTTAAAAATAAATGAAAAACCCTTCAAATTATTGAATAAAATTGAAAATCCCTTGGAATCTTTAGAATATCCTAGAAATATTTTAAATCTTTTAAAATAATTTGAAATATCTGAAAATCTTTGAAATCCTACGAAATACCTGAATTCTTGTGAATACTTTCTTTGAAATCCATTAAAATATTATAAAATCCCGTGCAATTACATGAAATTCCTGGAAGCTTTATGAAAATACCTTGAGAGCTTTTAAACTCCTTTAAAATCGTTGAAACCCTCAGAAATCTGATAAAATCCCATAGAATTTTTCAAAATATCCTAAAATCTTATAGATCCCTTGAAACTTTTACAATCTCTTTGATATTCCTTGGAAGTTTCAATAATACCCAGGGTGGCGATTCGGCGGACGATTTCAAATTCCCGGTCATTTCCCGGTTTTCCCCGGTCAAGTTTTTCAATTTTCCCGGTCAACTCAAAGTAACATATTTATATTTGCCGCAAAACGCAAACATTTATTTTAATTCATGACGTTCGTTCTAAACATCTTTTAACACAACAGAGCAAAACGTTGCAAAATAAATGAATTTTGAAAAAAATACTTAAATTTTCCACTAAAAAATATCAATTTTTTACAAAAAAATGGAATAGTTAAACTTTCAGTTGAAAAAATTAATTTTCAACAAAAAAAAAACGGATTTTCAATAAAATAGTTCAATTTCCAACCAAAGTGATGAATTTTCAAATCAAATTATGAATATTCATCTGGAATAGTTAAATTTTAAACCAAAAAGATGAATTTTCAACTAAAATGATGAATATTTAACTGGAACACGCGAATTTTGAACAAAAAAGACGAATTTTTAAAGAAGATTGCATTTCAAATAAAAAGATTAATTTTCTACCCAAAAATACAAATTTTCAACCAAATAGTTAAATTTTGAACTGAAAAAATAATAATTTTCAATCGAAAATGGAATAGTAACATTTTTAGTTAAAAAAATTATTTGTAACCGAACCATAAGAGTTTTCAACTAAAACAATGAATCTGTAACTGAAATAGTTCAATTTTCAAACCAAAAAATTAATTTTCTACTAAAAAAAGATAAATTATCAACCAAAACTTTAATAATTAAATTTTAAGTTAAAAAAATTAATGTTTAACCAAACAGATGAATTTTCAACAACAGCTATGAATCATTAACTAGAATAATTGAATTTTTCACCAAAAAGATTCATTTTCCACCTAGAAGATTAATTTCTACAAAAAAAGACGAATTTTCAACTAACAAAGATAACTTCTCAACCAAAAATTGAATAATCAAATTTTTAGTCAAAAATGAATGTTCAACCAAAGTCATGAATTTTGAACTAAAATTATGAAATATTCAACTGGATTAATAGTTACATTTTCAGTTGAAAAAAAAATAATTTTCAACCAAAAAACATCCAAAGAAAAAACAAATTTTCAATCAAACAGCTCATTTTTCAACCAAAGAAATGAATTTTTAATTAAAACGATGGATTTTCAACTAAAAAAAAAAATTAATTTTTAACAAAAGAGCTTCACTTTCAACCAAATAATTTTATTTCAAACCTAAAAGATGAATTTTCAACTAAAATAATATATATTTGACTGGAATACTTGAATTTTTAACCGAAAAGAAGAATTTTTAAACAAGAAGATTAACTTTCAAAGAAAAATAAGATAATTTTTTACCAACAAAAAAATCGATTTTTTAACAAAATACATGAATTTTCATCGGAATACTTAAATTTTCAATTAAAAAGATAAATTTTTATCCAAATTGTGGAATTCCGAACTTGAAAATTTTAATTTTGAACTCAGAATGGAACAGTTAAATTTTCGTTTAACGAAATTAATTTTCAACCAAACTGGTGAATTTTCAAATAAAATGATGAATCTTCAACTGAAATGATGAATCTTTAACAGGAATAGTTTAATTTTGTGCCAAACCCCCTTTGAAATCTTTTACAATTATTAAAATCTATTAAAAATTCTTTGAAATATTTCAAAGTAGCCTAATCTACTTAGAATTCTTTGAAATATTTTGAAATCATCTGAAACTTTTTAAAGGTCTTGAAAATTCCTTCAAATTTTTAAAAATACCCTGAAATATTTAAAATCCTCTGCAATCCCTTCAGATAATTTAAATTTATCAAAAATGTATTCGAACCTTTTAACATACCCTAAAATATTTCAGAAGAATTCAAGAAAATTGAGAAATATGCATAGACCTGAATGACCACATGGTGACTTTATCTTGAAAACGTGACTCAAAAATGATTCTATGGAAGAAAGTGACGAAAAGTGACTGTGTGGCAGTCCTTATTATTAATGACCGTTACTTAAAGTGCTTCTTTCAGAAACTTCCTGACTTTTGCAATTTTTTTCCAAATCCCTGACTTTCCTTGACCAAAAAAATTCCCTGATTTCCAGGCCTTCTCTGACCTGCGGCCACCCCCATTATGCAACATCTTTCGTCGGAAATGAGAAAAATTGAAATACCCAGATGAAAGTAAAACTCAAACCAGGTCCCTTATGATCGAAGGCATTCCTATGCATTATGGACATCAAAAGGCTCGGTCGCTTTCTCCTCCACGACCTGTACCAAAGTTATTGTTGGACTCTCTTCTCGCCCAAGAATCGATAAAGTGCCGTAGGACCTTTCGGAAACGAGGTCGAGGAATCGAATCGACCTCTTGTGAAAGCGTCACGATCACCTTCATGGACGAGGGATATATTTTATTGAAAATTAATTAAAACTTTGATGCACGGCGAGCGATTGTATTCCCTCTATGGCTTACGGGAGAGAGTTCGGCCAATTTGTTGTATGCACGGGATGCGATCAAGGCGGATGATGCTTGAGAAATTGTTAAATAAGAGCCCTCCAGACTTATTCCTCGAAAGTGCCCTCATTTTTTTCAGCCGGAAACTCGAAAAAAGGCAGATTTAATGAATACAATAAATTTAAAGAATACAACAAATTTAATGAAGGCAATCAAACTAGTGAAATTCGTTAAAACAGACTTATTAAGGAGCAGTTTTTTCTTGTGGGACTGTCCTCTTGCATAATTCATGTTTCATATTTTCTCTCTCTTTTGTAGGTAAGGGGCCGTCCATGAATTACGTTATCAATTTGAGGGGACGAGGGGGCCACGCCAAAATCTACGGTTGGTAACAGGGTAGAAGGGGTAGGGTCAGTGGAAGTAACGCTACAAACTTAGATAACGTTCAGTACGTTTTCTGATGATAAATTTTAACAAAGTTTGCGACAAAATGCTCCTATTGCAATTCCTAAAAACAAAAAAACAAACATTTGTTTCTTTGGACAAAAATAAAAAAGAGGGAAAAAAATGAGAAGGCAACCAACCAAATCCCCTTCCTTCTCTTTTTTTGTTTTTATTTCTTTCGTTTTTGCTTTCAAGAAGCTAGATTTTGTTTTGCCCTTTTACTTTCGATATGTTCATGATACCTTATTATGTGTTCCTCTAGCAAAGCTGCAGGCAGTTAGTGATGCTTTTAACAGTTTTCATCCAAAACTTCAATTCACCCATGAAATAGAGAAAAATAATAAAATTAGTTTTTTGAACATAGAAGTAATTAAAGGTCAGGATGGTAATAATATTACCAATCGGTATAGGAAAATTACATATTCAGGTAGAATTTTAAATTTCTTTTCAGCTCATCCTTTTTAAAACAAAATTGCAGAAATCAAAAACTTAGTTGACAGGGCTCTAAGTTTGTCCCACATTTCATTTCACAAAGAGAATTTGAATATTGTTAGGAATATCCTTTTTCCTAATCATTACCCACAAAATTTAATTGAGCAACATATCAGAATTAGAATTCAACAAATCAAAAATAAACAAAGTAACATTTTATCTACAGATAATCAGAAAGAATTGAGAGAATATAGTTCTTTTAATACTTTTGTTCTTCCTTTTTTTGGTCAAATTTCGAAAATTATTGAATTTATGTTAAAAAAATTGAATATTCATACTATTTTCCGTATACCATCTAAAATGGATTCAATAATAACTTTTTGTAAAGATCCTTTAGATAAATTTGACAGAGGTGGACTTGTTTACAAGATCACTTGCAAGATCTGTAAGATGACTTACGTGGGACAGACTGGCAGACTTCTTAATACTAGGATGGAGGAACACAAAAGTCCTGTTCGTTTGGGACGTTGTTATAAGAGTTTTCTTGCTAGACATACGAGAGGGTTTTTTGATGTTGACCATGAGTTTGACTGGGATAATGTTGAAATTTTACATAGTGAAAGTAATGAGAGAAAGAGAGAATTCATGGAAATGCTTTATATTAAAAAACAAAATAAGTTGTCTATTAATTTGAAAACTGAATTGGATAAATTGAACAAAAGTTATTCTAGTATGATTAATTACATTTAGCAATAGGTTTTCATGATTCTTGACTTTCTCTTACTTCTTGTTTGTTTATAACGGATTTGCCTTTTGACCCACACTTAGATCTCAGGTATCGAGGAGATAGCGTCGTTGTTCCGTCGCTGTTCCCACCTGCTCTAATTTTTCTTAACTTTATAAGGGTGCTGTATGAGTACCAAAACGTTGGTAAATATTGCGCATGCTTTCATATTGTGATTTTATAATAATAAAAATAAAAAAGTCGAAAGAAATAAAAAAAAAGAGAAGGAAGGGGATTTGGTTGGTTGCCTTCTCATTTTTCTATCCTCTTTTTTATTTTTGTCCAAAGAAACAAATTTTTGTTTTTTTTGTTCTTAGGAATTGCAATAGGAGCATTTTGTGGTGGTTGTTTAAATTTTATCGTTAGATTCTTGTTTTATTTTCAGGAATCCTATACATTAACTTGAGTATTGGACGTTAAACGGGATTTTGAATTTGATTTTAATCTAATTTAAAATTCTTAAATTTCAAAGTTTGCGAATTTATTTCCCCTATTCCCTTTTTAAAATAATCCTTATTCTTGCCTTTAATAAAACCGAATAAGAAAATCCAAACATTTTTGGTTGAAACTTAATTTTTGTTTCTTTGAAAAGTCTACAATTATATTTTTTGTTCGGAATTAATCTCTTTTGATTCAAGATTCTACTATATTTGGCTGAAAATTTAATTGTTTTGTTGAAAATGCAATTATTTTGTTTAAAAGTCAACTTATTTGCAAGTAACACTTGCTAGAAAGTTGAACTAATTCATAACAATACATTTTTTTGATTGAAAGTTCACCTCTTTGGTTGAAAATTGAATAATGTTGTTTAAAATTCGTTTTATTTTTGGTCGAAAACGTATCTTTTTAAGTTGAGCACTTGACTGTTCGCTTGAAAATTTATTCTTTTTAGTACAAAACTCAAATATTTGGTTGGAAATTAATTTTTTTCAAGATTCATAATTTCAGTTGGAAATTCATCTCTTTAGTTGAAAATGTAACTATTTGTCTAACAAATTCGTTCCCTTCAGTTAAAAATTAATTTTTGACTCACAATGTAACTTTTCAATTATTGGCTAAAAAATGATATTTTAAATCGAAAATGGATCTTTTCTATTTGAAAATTCATGTATTTTGTAGAAAATTAGTATCTTTTGTTGAAAAATTAATCTTCTTGGTTGGAAATTCATCCTCTTTGGTTGAAAATACAACTGTTTCGTAGAAAATTAATCTGTTCGGTTGAGGATTCAACTATTTTGTTGAAAATTTGTCTTTTTGATAAAAAATTAAACTTATTGTTTGAAAAATCATCTTTTTAGTTGAAAATTTAACTATTTCGTAAAATGCTGAGCTCTTTTGTTAAGAATTCTTTTTTTAATATTCATCATTTTTATTGAAAATTCATCTCCTGGGCGAAAAATTATCTGTTTTGTTAGGAATTCATTTATTTTGTTTGAGCATTAATTTTTGTAAACTGTAAATGTAACTATTCAATTTTTAATTGAGAACTCACCTTTTCTAGTTCGTTGAGAATTCTTCTTCTCAGGCAGAACATTAACCTTCTTGGTTGAAAATGAATCATTTTTGGTTATAAATGCAACTGTTTGGCTGCAAATTAATCTGTTTTGGTTGAGGATTCAACTATTTTCTTAAAAATTTGTCTTTGTTTGTTGAATTCAATAGGTTACAAAATAATTTTTTTTCGTTGAAAAGTATTTTTTCAAACTGAAAATTTATTAAATACATTTTTAGTTAAAAACTTACATTTTTAATTGAAAATTCAACTATTGTGTGGAAAATTCATGTATTTGGTTGAAAATTCGTTTTTTGGTACAGAATTTATCTTTTATGGTAGAAAAGGCTTGTTTTTGGTTGAAAATGAACTTTTTTTGTTGAAAATTCAACTTTGCAGGTTAAAACTGCCACTATCTTCTAAAAAATTATTGTGTTCAGCTCGATACTTGAACTATTTGGTTGAAAATCATTAATGGAAAATAGTTTGATTGCATTCTACGTTCTTTTTTTTTTTTTTTTTCTGACCATTTGGTTGAAAATTTATCTTTGTAGGTTAAAAATTCAACAATTTTGTTACAAAATAAATCACTTTTTTAAAATTCAACTTTTTTGTTAAAGTCATTATTTTTGGTCTACAATTCATCTTTTTGGATAATTATTATTCTTGTTGAAAAAACCACAATTAAAAATTTAACTATTTTATTAAAAGTTCAACTATTTTGTTGAAAATCCGCCTCTTTCCCTTGAACGTTTAACTATTTGGTTATTAGTGCAACTGTTTGGTTAAAAATTTATTTTTGTTGTGAAAAAATCGTCTTTTCGGTTGAACAATTGATCTGTTTCGGTATAAAATCGTATTGATTAAAATTAAACTATTTTTTTGGAAATGAAAAATATATTTCAACTTTAAATCTAAGGAATTTAACGCGTTCCATATTGAATTTAAGTTGGTATCAATACGGATTTTATTTAAGAGAATTTATTTCCATATTATTCCCCTGTTTTCGTCAAAAATTACCCTATTTCTTCTGTTTTCATAGCATTTTGGATTGTTAAGCCTGCTATTCTAATATTTTGATTATTCCTGATTTATTACGGAAAAAAGGCAGAATAAACGTGAAATACGTATTTGGCCAGCTGTTGAACACGCGAGAGGGGGTAGACAAAACTACGTTCGTCAACAAAGGGGCCGCGAGGGGGGGGGCAAAATAGCCCAAAAATTGGTAACGTAGTTTATGGACGGCCCCTAAAGAGTCGATTTCAAAAGAGGAATTAAGTAAAGCAAAGCTGGAAAAGGGTACAGGGTGCTCGATGGTGCATCAGCTTAATGTTCTTCCGGATAAGCCACTAATCTCCATATACGGGTGTCCCATTTGGTACTGAGAACGTGCGTGTGATCTGTTGAGAGGCTCGCCATTAGGTTACTAAAAAGCCCCCTCACAATATATCATTTTTCTACCATCCTTACTCCAGTAACCACCCTTATTTCCACCCTTAAACCCCCGAATCTCGAACGACCCCCTGGTGGAGTATTACCTATATACGTTTTGCTCGTGTGCGGGTATTACTACAAATGTAATCTTACTTAAGCATATGTCAGCTTGACTGATTGGGCAGGCGACAGCAAGGACAAAATATAACGCACAGTGAGACCCTCTCATCACATCATTGGCGTAATCATAGGGGCACTTTAGGCCCTTTTAATTCGCTCAATTTTATTTTTTTAGGCTCCTGCGACTCTCGGTTCTTTAAAAAATTTTAACATTCAGAAATTCGACCGTGGTAGCGCTGACATTCATCAAGTTTAATTTTGAGGGTTTTTAGGGAATTTAAATACTGGGTTATGAATTATAAGAAATGTTGACACGGAAGACTTTGGATACTAATGGATACGAGTGGAGAGCTTCACATGGCGAATCTCTGAAGCTTTTCACCTGGGGTGATTGCTAGAGAATCCCCTCCCTATTTTTTTTCATATGAACTCCCTGAAAGAACCCAGATGGAACTAATTTGACAACGGGCTTATTTGAAGTATACATTATAATAAATAGATATTCAAAATAGTTTTTGGAAAAAATTAAATACATTCATAAAATTTAAATCATTCCTGTTCCCAAAACAATTAGCTATTAGGATATTTTAAATTATCAAAATGCAGGTAATTTGAATATAAGTTACTTGTTTCTTACAATAATCGTGTTTGCAGAGATAAGAAAGTTTTTAATTTAAAATCATGAAATTAATTGCTTTTTGTGTACCTAGGTTAATGATACAATGTTACCAAAGTATTAAAATATTTTTGTATGTTTATTTTACTGAATTTAATTTTTCTGTTGACAAAATTTGATAGAATCAATTATAAAGTATTACTTACTTAATAGGAAGTTAGTATTAAATACTAGTTTACAGAAAATTAAAAAGAAGGAAAATATAAATCCAAAATCCGATTTCATACAACGTTCTCTGAGCTGATTGAAGAAAGAAAGAAAGATAGAAAAGATTGCATGGTGGTCGACTGAAATCAAAAGCAAATGTTTGAAAACTTGTTTTGCCAGAAGTTAAATTATTTCTGTTCTAAAAACAACGAGCTATAAAAATATTTTACATTATTAAATTAAAATGCTGGAAATTTGAAGATAAGATCTGTATGTCTCGCGATAATCGTGTTTGCAGAGAAAAAAAAAGTTTAATTTGAAATCATGAAAAAGATTGTTTTTGTGTACTTAGTTTAATGATAAAAGCTTACACAAGTATTGCAATATTTATGTATATTTATGTTAATGAATTTTATTTTCCTGTCGACAAAATATGAGAGAATAAGATATTACTTACTAAATAGAAAATTAATATTAAATACTATTTTATAGGAAATTAAAAAGGAGGAAAATATAAATCTAAAATCTGATTTCATACAACGTTCTTTAGGCCGATTAAAAAAAGAAAGATGGAAAAAGATAGCAAAAATATAGAAAAGATAGAAAAAAAGGAAAAAAGACTCAAAGATATAATAAAATTGCAATTTGGTCGACTGCAATCCAAGTACAATGTTTTTAAACTTTATTTTCTGATGTTTAGAATCACATTCAATCGAAAATCATCTAATCGGAAGTCCAGTTACAACAAAAAATTTAGTTTTTAAGAAACATGTTTTTCAAGTAGTTACAAAATAATAAGGAATTAGCCTAAATCTTAAATCAGTTTAAGTATTTATTTCGTTGAAATAGTATAGTTAAAGATATTTCGTGATTGACAATAAGCAATTTTATTGGTTTGCGAAAAGGCCTATAAATTTTTACTATAAATAGTTTTATTTAAAAGAATCACATTATGAAAATCATAATTATTGTAACTCTACCGGAATACTTCTTTGTTGCACTAAATTTGAACTTCCCTAAAAAGATACAAATTGTAGAAAAATATTATTTTTTTGAAAAAGATTCACGGCTGACAGAAAAAAAGTGTTCAAAATGTGTATCCTCGTAACTTTTTGAAAAGAACTGCTTTTCAATCCTATGTATATTGTATATAAGTGAGTTAGGCAGAAGTTAGGGGGATAAAACTTTTATGCTGACTCTCTGCCCTTGAAATACCAGTTTCCGTTAAAAACATTTGGGTCTCACAATTCTTGGGGGTGCATAATATCTAATACAATTATTATATGAAATTCATCCTTTAATAATAATTCGAGCTTGAAATTTAGCAGCTTACACACTTAAAAATGAATTGATTCATTGTTAACATTAATAATATTTAAATTGAAACGTTTAAACGTTCTTATATAAAAATTTGTTCATTTTTTAAACTTTTGTAATTTTTTTAATTAATTACTTTTTCTTTGTTATCTCAGCATTCAATGATTGTCACTTCTAGGCTCCTAAAATTGAACTTTTTAATGTAGCTACGTTTACCGAAATTTCGGTACAAATAGCTGGATTTTTTCGGTATATGTAGATGCTCTCTTTTTGTTTATCGAGTGCCTTCAAATTAATATATATATATAT
>CAKNYM010051826.1:276971-294242 GCA_932195095.1 Andricus curvator | reverse complement strand
ATATATATATATATATATAAGAATAATGGAGGTACGAGAAATTTTCAATACTCTGTCACCGTGAAATTTCATGATATTGACCTTCATATTGAAACCATTTCATTTTTAAAATTGGATAAATATTTAAATTGGTTAATTTCAAATGCTAGGTTTTATACTTTTTAATTTTGAAATTTTTTAATTTCAAGCCGTATAACTTTGAATGATCCAGATATAAAATTATTCAGTTCCAAATATTTTTACCTTGAAATTGACAAACTTGAAATTTTTTAAACACATTTCATTAACAAGTGTTCAATCTTCTGTTTCCTATTCGAAAGCACACTCGAAACCACATTCGAAAACTCTGCTATTGAGCAGAGTTTGAAATAGAACATTGACCCTGAAAATTATTTGTCGCAGTAACCAATATGAAAAGAAGAATTCATTAACATCTACAAACTTTGTTACTGTACGATAGGTTATATAAAAGTATTAAACATTTTTTGAAAATATTTTTCCTTAAAACTGGATTAGAAAAATTTCCCTTTACTGTATGCTCTTTCTTTTACATTTACCAGGATAAAAAAAAATTAGTTGTAAAATTTTGTTGTTAAAGTACGAAGATTATATTTCTAATTATATGTAAAAAAAATTTGAATTTGAAGTATTTTTACATAAAGCACCTTTCATTACATTTTTTAAAAGAAATAAATGAAGATAGTATATTTCCCTTGAATATCCGTTGTTTTTCTGACGTGGATGTTAGACCTTAATAAATAAAAAATATTTCTTAAAGCAAATGTTTGCTGATTAAAGAAGATGGACATTAAAAACTGAAAATGAAGAAAAAATTTGGCGAAATTTTAAACGAGGAGCGTTTAAAATATTTTTAATGTCATTAATCAAAGAATACCTGAAAAGCGGCAGTGCAAGACTAGATAACTACCAAAATGGGAATTTTTCAAAAGAGCGGAAAAATATTCTGTATAATCGAAATCACTATTCAAAGACGAAAAAAATCTCCACATCCGAGCAGAAATTTTATTGAATTCATGCCAAAAAAGGTTGATGAAAAAAATTCATCCGGGTTTAAATATAAAATAAAATCATGCTTCCGAGATATTACTTTTCGAATACGCATACATATAGTATTATATAAAAAAGTTAACCAATTCCGAGCAATTCGACCGAAAATTTTGAGATTAAAATTTCGTTGGGTTTCAAATTCTTTCTTTGGACACTGATTAAAAAACTAATTTCAAAAATAAAAAGTTGCTTTCGGGTTACGGTAATGTTTAATGAAAATAAAAAAATTTGATAAAAAAAAAAATGATTTTGTTTCGATAAACTCAAAATTGAAGATCACGATGACACAGTATGACAGACATATTTTTGCTAAAAATCCAAAGAATAAAGAAAATTTATATATTTTTTCATTAAATGATAATAATTTCAAGAAATATCCATGCTCGAAGATTTAAAACATTATTAATACGTTAAAATTGTAACTGAATTGTAACTAAAATTTTCAATAATTTTGTTTAAAAATTATTGTATCAAAAGATATTTTTTGAAAAATCCTTTTACCACAATATTTTTTTGATTTTTCAAGAATTTTGTAACCAATAAACCCATTCTCGAAAAATGTTGGTTATTTAGTTCTGTACTGTAACCGTTCAACTTTTGAATTTCGTATCACACTTACCCGTATGAGCTAGGGTGTCCCGTATTTTTCACTTTTCGAATTTCTTTGCTCTTATCCCCAAGTTTTATTCAAATGCCAGAAAAAATTATCTCCAAATTCGAGCCAAATCGGTTGATATTCAGTATATTGTTCAGAAATAATCAGAGAATAAGAATCAATCATTAATTATGAGAGTGAATGATTCTAAGCCACTGTTATGGGTCCCCAAACAAAACCCCATGAGTGACAAACTTGAATTTTACGTAATACTTTGGCTTATTATCGCTTTTTGAAATTTTTCTTTATAAATAATCATTAGCCGTCACTTTAAAAATACCTAGTAATTGTAAACTAATTTCAATTTCTTGAACAATTTTCGTTTGTTTAAACGTTGGTTTTTTCCAGTCAAGTCATGAAATGAACTTATTTTTTAGACTTTATAAGTTCTTTAATCAAAGATAACAATAATTTATTTAATTAAATGATTTTACACCAAATTTTTGACAGATTTTAATATTTTTCAGTACTTATTTGTTTTCTAAGAATATTCAGAATACAAAGAATAAAAATGAAGAATAAAAATTTCAATTATTTGAACAATGTTATTTTGTTTAAGTATTTTATTCTTGAAATTACTCGAAAGATTAATATATTTTAAGGCACTAATTTGTTTTTTAAGAATACTCTTGAATGTATAAACAAATGAAAATTGTTTAAAAAATGTATTAAGGGGAAAAATTTAAGAAAAAAAGTATTTCGTCCTCTCTACGGATAAAAAACACATAAAATCAGTAAAATCAGTAAAATAAAATGAATTTTTTCAAAAATTTCAATTCGTTTAACATTTATGAGTATTATTAGAAAATAGAGTAGGAACTAGAAATATTCCAATATTTCGCAAGATAGCAAAAATAAAATATTTAAGCAAAATAAAATTGATCAAAGAATATCTACCACGAGAGATGAACTTTCAAATCCAAAAGGTGACATTTGAAAATGAGTTTCGTTTTTTATCGAAAAAGATGAATTTTTCAACTAATGGAATTATTTTTTTACCGAAGAAGATGAATTTTCAACATAATATATAAATTTTATTTTATTTTAATTATAAAACCAAAAAACACGATTTTTGTACAAAACAATTGTACTTTCTACCACATAATGAAATTTTTGACCAAATTGTTGAATTTTTAACCCGAAAAGATGAATTTTCTACAAAACAGTTAAATTTTCGACCCAAAAATATGAATCTTCAACAGAGAAGTTAATTTTCAACCAAATAGTTGAATTTTCAGTCTGTCAGTTGAATTTTCAACCAAATAGTTAAATTTTCAGTTGAATGAAATAATTTTCAACCAAAAAGAAACAATTTTCAAGATAACAGTTCAATTTTCAACCTAAGAGATGAATCTTCAACCAAAAGACGAATTTTTGAGAAATTCGTTCTACTTTAAACCGAGAAGTTGAATTTTTAACGCAAAATGTAATACTTTACGTTTTACACAAAAAATTTGTTTATTTTTAATCAACAACAGTTGAAATTAACAAAAAAAAAAACAAATTTTCAACCAAATAGTTAACTTTTTCACCATAGAAATGTATATTCAACTAAATAGTTGAAGTTTCTCCCAATGTCTTTAATTTTCAAGCCAAAAACACGACTTTTTTTTATAAAACAGTTGAATGTTCAACTCCAGAATCTGAATTTTTTACGAAAAAGTTAATAAACTAGAAATATGTTTATTTAAATTAAAAACGGAAGGAACAAAACATAAAATTTCTACCAAAAGACATGAATTTATAGACCAAATACACGAATTTTCAACAAAATATTTGAATTTTCACCAACCAAAAAATTGGCAATCAAGAAAAAAAAATTCAATCCATTTGTTAAATAAGAAAAAATGGGAAACTTTGTGATCTTCACGCCACCCCTAAATGTTAACCGATTTGGCTCAAATTTGTAGATCATTTTTTGGGCATTCAAACAAAATTGCTGGTTGAAAGCAGAGAAATTCTGAAAAAAAATTCCACCAAATATAATTAAGAAGGACTCAAGTATGGACCCCATTTCAAAAAGAATAATAAAAAAATGTAATGTTCCATTGATTATTTTTGAGAGAGGTTTAAAGCTGCTGCTTATTTCGCGGAGATAAAGCACTGAATACCAACCTATCAAGTATAGGGATAGGTGAATCTAAATTGTCTGCATACGAATGAAGCACTGATTAACGGGTCTAGAACATCGCTACCTAAACCGCAGGGCATACGCCATACATCCCTACATTGTTCAGTAAAGTTGGGGTAGTAGAGGAACCTTGTCCCGGTAGGGGATGTTTGATGTGCGAGTCGTAGCACGTGTCACCCTCATGGGTTATTCTGATCGATACACCTGGTTACACCTATGGGGACCTCACAATGGGCGCCTAACAAATTTCGCGAAAAGAAGAATAATGGCTGGCAATGCGTAACTTCTCACGTGCAAAGGAAAAAAACGACCCTTTGAAATCAATATTATCGTCATTCTGACAAAACGAAATTAGTCGTCTTCTGCGTGATTGATTATATCGCCTTAGGGGTGTCTTAATTGATCACTCTAAGTCGCAGTCATTTTCCACTTTTCAATTGAATTTTTTCACTTAAATTATCATAAAATAAAGTGCTTAAATCAAAGCACAATTAAGTAAAGTTTAAAAATTTTAGACGACTCCGTTGAGAGATTACAAATAAAAAATACGCCTGAAATGTTGGATAGTCCGAAAATCAACCTCATATATTTTGATTATTCAAAATTGACTTCAATATTGGTATAAATTATTTTTTAATAGTCTATAAATGATCAAAATTACTATTTATCACACAGCACGGTATTTCTCCTATTACCCTCTTTTGCCCTTTTTCTCGTTTTTCCACTTGAAAGCGAACTGAACTATTAGAACTCAATAAGAAAATCCAACTATTATTAATTAAAAGTCCATTCTTTTCATTTAAGAAGTATACCATTATATTTTTGGTTGGGAATGCATCTTTTTTTGTTCAAAATTCAATTATTTTATTAAAAGTTCAATAATTTGGTTAAAAATTCCTTCTTTTTGGTTGACAGTGCAACTTTTGCGTTAAAAATTCGTATTTTTGGCTTGAAAATTCAAAATTTTCATTAACATTTTTTTATTCCTTGATTAAAATTTTTTTTTGCTCAAAATTCAACTATTTAGTTTAGAACTCGTCTTTTTGGTTTATGCATTCATGTATTTTGTTAAAAGTTTCATTTTTGTTCGTCTGTTTTTGAATTAAATAAAAATCTGTTTTTGGTAGAAATATCAACTATTAGATTTGTTGTTGACAATTCATCTTTTTGGGTTGAAAATTCAACTTTCTTCCAGAAAATTCAACAAATTCGTAAAAAATTTATCTGCTTGGTTCACAGTTGAACAATTTTGCTAAAAATTCATTTTTTTTGCTGGAAATTCATGTTTTTAGTTAAGGACATTCTTTTGTTTAAAAAGTTAACCATATTTTTTAAAATTTACTTTTTTGGTTGAAAACGATTTTTAAAATTGAAAATTATATTAGTTAATATTAATTAAATATCTTAGATTTTGTTGAGAAGTGAACTATATTGTTGAAAGTTCGTCTTTTTTTAGTTGAAAATTAATTTTAGCAATTGAACATGCAATGAAAAAATTCAATTGAAAATTCAACTGTTTTGTTGAAAATTAACTTCTCTGTTGAAGATTTGTACTTGCCGGTTAACAATTCAACTGCTTTGTAGAAAACTCATTTTTTGGCTTGAAAATTCAACATTTCAAATACAATTTTTTTTCTTTATCGATTAAAAAATTGTTCTTGGTTGAAAATTCGTTTATGGTTAAAAATGCAAATGCTTAGTTGAAAATTAATCTGTTTAGATTGAGGATTGAGCTATTTGGTTAAAAATTCGTATTTTTCTGTTTGATTCAACCGTTTTTGATTTAAAATGAAATTTTTTTTTTTAAATATCAACTATTAAATTTTTGGTTGGATATTCATATTTTTTGGTTGGAAGTGAGACCACTTTCTTAATTCGTAAGAAACACTAAGGTTTTACCAAATCTTCCCACCTTTAAATCATGCCACGTAATTTATGGATGAACCATAAATAAATTCAAGAAATTTTTTTTTTCTGAAAAAATCAAGTAAGATAGGGGTGAGGAAAGTTCCCAATAGTCACGGGCTCTAAAAAAGGGTGGTTCGTGTTTCAACATAAAAAAACTTTATGTAATTTATGTACGGCTCCTTATTCAATAGAAAAATTTCTGAAAAAATTCAGACCTTACCACATTGTATTCTGCTTTCACGATAGTTGCAATATGTTGTGTAACAAATTAGTTTTACATGACTTACTCATACCCTAAGATACCATGCTATTAAACACGTGTTATTAGCTGCAGATTAGCGAGTTCGCGTGTAAAGTTGACTTTTCTCGAGTGTGAGACAAGAAAATCGATATTTTTTTGTTGTTCAATCACGATTTCTATCTTTATATGGAGAAAACTGGCGATTCGAGAGACCGTTGGTGAATCGTGAACCTCTTGTTACTTAACCGTCCAATAATGATAGATCTTATCGCGAGGGAAAAGTTCTCTTAACCAACAGTGATTTTAGTATTTTTTTACAAAGTCCCAATTGATATTATGATTATTACTCAGAGGAAAAATATACCTGAAATCATTCTTATAAGGAAAATGTTGTTTAACAAGAGAATGAAGCTGGGCTATATTTGATCAACCAATTACATCCTTTCGCTTTTATAAGTTTTAAAAAGATTTGAAAATTCGCGAAAGAAATCCAATAGTTGAATTTTTCACCCTAAAAGTCAAATTTTCAATAAAAAAAAAGATTTTTCAGTCAGGAAAGAAAAAAAGTGTATCCAAAATTGTTGAAATTTCAAGCCAAACGACGAATTTCCTGCAAAACAGTTGAATTTTTGACCAAAAAAATATAAATTTTTGACGAAAAAGTTGATTTCAAACTGAACAGTTACATTTGTAACCAAAAAAGAGGAAATTTAAACCAAGAAGATTGATTTTCTACCAAGAAAGACGAATTTTTAACCAAATTGTTGAATTTTCAAGGAAAGAGATCAATTTTCAACTAAAAATAAAAATTTTTGCGAAGTAGTTCAACTTTTACGCAAATGGCTGAGTTCTGATTTTAGAAAGATACATTTTCAACAAAATAAATAAATTTCCAACCAAAGAGATAAACCTTCAACTACAAATATAAATTTTTAACAAAGCAGTTCCACTCTTACCCAACTAGTTGAACTTTCAATTGAAAAAAATCCATTTTTAACAAAATAGTTAAACTTTCAACAAATATAAATTTTCAACAAAGCAGTTCAACTCTTACCCAACTAGTTGATCTTTCAATTAAAAAAGATCCATTTTTAACAAAATAGTTCAACTTTCAACCAAAGAGATGAATTTTGAAAAAAATAATGGATCTTTAACTGGAATAGTTATATTTTCAGTTAAAAAAAATTACCTTTCAACCAGTAAAAGCGGATTTTCAACCAGAGATGAATTTTTAACCAAAAAAGATGCATTCTCAATGAATAATATAATAGTTGATATTTTATAAAAAAACAAAAACATTAAATCGAAAGAGATGAAATTTCAAGAAAATAGTTGAAATCTCAACCAAAGCAGATTAATGTACAACCAAATTGTTGAATTTTTATTTTAAAAATATGACATTTCTACTGAAACAGATGAATTTTTTAAGCAAGGAACCGAATTTTCAAAAAGATATTTAAATTCTCCGTCAAGAAAGATCTCAGTTGAATTTTCAAAAAGAAAAGACGAATTTTCAACAACACAGTTGAATTTTCATCAAAGAAGGATGACTCTTTAGCAAAATAATAACATTTATAACTAAAAATTGAATTCTCAGGAGGAATCAAATGCAAAAAAAAATGAATAGAAATAGAAACACATGACAAATAAAATACTGAAAAGAATATTATATCAAGGTGGCCGCAAAACTTTATTTTTAAAATTCCCTTATTTCACCCTGACCAATTTTTCATTTGCCCTGAACATTAATATTCAAAGTCTTGTAAAATATTCAAAATAGTATTTCTGTGAACGAAATAAAAAAATTTCAAAATAAAATGTTAAAATTTCAAATCTATCATCATCTTTTTTGATATTTTTTTGTATTTTAAACTACAGTGGAAAGGTTTTCATATAATGTATGTCGCAAACATTTTAAAGTATATTTTGATAATTATTGAACAATATTATCAATATTATCAATATTATTCGAATCGAGTTGAAACTCAATACTCTCTTCACTATTAGCCATCGAATGCGAATAAAATATTATTTTTCAAATATCATCCCCATAAGTCTTTTTTATAGGGTCCCCAAAAAAACCCCATAAGTGAAAAAGTGGGTTTTGCGAGATTTTGGCGATAATTATGATTTTTTCGATATTAAAATGCAACTTGTTTCTTATACATACAATACTAATTCATACTGATAATTAAACGTTTGCATTTGTTGTTTAAACAATTTATTATTGTTTTTAGCAATTTTCTCTTAGAATAGAGATAGAATGTCGCGGTTTTTCCAAAAATGTTCCACTTTTTCTTGAAATTTCGAATAAAGTGAGGAAATACTTAGTTACTTTTAACAAACATAATTTTTAAAACAATTTATTATCATTGATAATAATATTTTCTTAGAACAATGCTAGAAAATTGCTGTTTTTTCAAAAATGTTCCACTTTTTGTTCAATTTCCGATTAGGATAGGGACAATAATTAATTAAAGTTAACAAAAACAATCGTTCGAACAACTTATGATTATTGTTAATAATATTTAATTTGAATAATATTAGAAAGGTGCGTTTTTTTTGAAATTTTTAACTATTTGTCTACTTTTCACTTGAAGTGAGTTAATAATTAATTCAATTTAGTAAAAATAATTATTTGAACAAGCTATTCTTGTTTATAACTATCTTCTTCTTTATTGAGGCCAGATAGTTGCCGTTCCTTCTGAAAATTTTAACTTTTTACCCACTTTTTAATTAGTAAAGTACTAAATAATGCAAGTTGACAAACATAGTTGTTTAAACAATTTATTAATGTTTATAAATATCTTCCCTCAGATAAGTGCTATAAATTTGTGGTTTTTTCTGAACTCTTAAACTTTTTGTCCACTCTTCACTTAGTGAGTTAATAATTAATGCAAGTTAATAAACATGCTTATTTAAGCAATTGATTATTGTTCATAACTATCTTCTCTTAGAGTAATGCTAGAAAGTTGCTTTTTTCTGAAATCTTTAGTTTTCTTCGACTTTTTAGTTATGAAAAAATAGTAAGTGAATCTCAACAAGAATCATTTTTTAAATTTGGAATTGCACATATTTTGGTATCAGCGCCCCCCCCTCCAGCAAAATATATTCGCGAAAAAGAAAGAGATTGTTTAAAATATGTTTCTTTCTGATGTTTATTCATTATTTTTTCATAACTAAAAAGGAAAAGCAAAATTAAACATTTGACAAAAAACCGCAACTTTCTAGCACTTATCTAAGAGAAGATAGTTATAAACAATAATAAATTGTTCAAACAACTATTTTGTCAAATTGAATTAATTATTAGCTCACTAAATTAAAAGTGGCCAAAAAGTTGAATATTTAAAAAAAACCGCATCTATCTGGCATTAATATAGGTGCAGATAAATATTCACAATAATAATTTGTTTAAGCAAGTATTTTTGCCTTATTTAATTATTTATTAAGTCACTCCAAGTGAAAAATAGTTAAATAGATGAAAATTTCAGAAAAAATCGCAACTTTCTACCATAAAGCAAAAAGTATATTATTAAGAATAATTATAAGTTGTTTGAACAATCATTCTTGTTGACTTGAAATAATTATTATTTCACTCAGGTCGATAAGTGAACGAAAAGTTAAAAATTTTAGAAAAAAGCAGCAGATATTTAGTAGTAATATAAAAGAAGATAGCTATAAACAATAATAATTTGGTTAAAAAATTATCTTTTCTAAATTGAATTAAATATTAACTCACACCAAGTGAAAAGTGGACAAAAAGTTGAAAATTTCTGAAAAAACCGCAATTTTTAGTATTATTCAAAGATAATATTATTTACAATAATAATAGATTGTTTATTAATGTTGTTGTTGTTTATTTTTTTTTATTGTTTATTTATTATTTAACCTCACTCTCATTGAAAATTGGTGAAAATTGGCTAAAAACAATAATAGATTGTTTTAACAATTTACGTAAACATGTAATCATCAACATAAATTAGTATTTTATGTATAAGGAACAATTTGCATTAAAAACACGCAAAAAAAATCATAATTAGCGCCAAAAGCTCTCAAAACCCAATTTCTTACGTATATGGTTTTGTTGGAACCCTATCACACTTATGGATGTGATATATTGAAAAAGTAAGATTTTATTCGTATTCTATGGCTATCGGTGAAGAGGAATGATGAGTTCAACTCGATTCAGATTATACTGACGATTTTGAATAAAATGTACAGAAACGTATTTTTTCATAGGAAATACGTGTTTAACTTCACGTGGCTTGCGGAACCTCTGAATATCACTGTTTTCAATAAAAAAAGATTTCCTTTTTTGTCAGTTCGAACAAATTTCCGGGCGACATGTATGAAAATTCGAGAAAAAAATTTCAAATAATTGTCGGACCACCCTATTCAGGGTATTATAAATCTTCCAATGATTTATTAAAATTCGAAGACTTTTAAAGTGTATACGTGTGTGGCTTATAAGCAAAATTAGGAAGAAATACGACTTTTTATTAAAAGAAATTTAATCAACCCTATCTTAAGTTGAATGAAGGTTGATATGAGGCTAAATTAAGATTTCTCATTCCAATTTCATGACGAGATTTCCTTGTCCCGAGTTATTCTGTGTGTTGACGGAAGAAAATTTGTATGCTCTATTCCTATTTCCCTGAAAAATTCTTTTATCGCCTTGACGTGGAAATATTTGACACTTTTTGAAGGAATGTTTCTTGAAAGAGTACAAATGAGAACAGCGACAAGACAAAGTTACTTTTCAACTGAGAAAGATATCACAATTTCTAAAATAAACACAATGAAACTCTTTTACGAGTTTCGGAACAAAAGCACCGTGTTCCTAAGATTCTGTAAATTTTATAACATTTGTCTTAAAACAAATGCTTAACAATTTTTTTTTCGAAAAATTCAGCAGATAAATTCAATTTGAAAACTGAATAATTTTTAAAATTATTTATAAAACCAAGGAAAACATAGTATTGTTTAATTGTGAAAGAAGCCTCGACAGAGATAACGTTGAATCAACAAAAATATGTTTTCCTGCAATATTTGTTCAGACTGTGAGCATATATTGATACACTTTTTTATAACGACACAGAACCGAAAAACCTTGGGCAGAAATCCCCGTTGTCATACTATAAACATAGTGTTAAATAAAAATATTTTTGTTGATTCAACGTTATGTCTACCGAGGCTTCAATTAATTTCGTAAAATATACTGAAGGTTATTTGAGAAAAAAGTAGCACAGGTTAATATTATCAAATCTCTATAACTATGATGTTTTTAAATAATTATTCTATATTATTTACATTGTCGTTAAAATTTTAAGCTTGATACTGCAAACATTAAAAAATCGTTGAATTATTCAGGCTTTTCATTAAAAAAGTTTCACTCTATATATTTAATTAAATTAAAAATTACTCAATAAGATTTTCCTCACTTTACAATGCAATGGGTAGAATTTCGAAATTTGGAATTTTAAATTTTAGAAAATAAAACGGGAATTTGTCCATTCTAGACGTTTCGAAAATAAACATTTTAATTTTTAATTTCATTAGATAGTAAATGAGAGGAGCGAAATTGCCCAAAAATTTTGTGTTTAGGATATAATGTTATAAACAATTTATTAAGAAAATGTGAACTTTTAATTATTTAAACAATTTTTATAAAAGAATTCACATTTTGACTAATTTTAACTGGATAAAAATATACTTGCGGTAACACTCTGTTATAATACTTCAAAAACTGACAACAATGGTTCATTATTTAAACAATTTTTATCAAAAAATGCACGGCTTGATTACTCTTCAATGAATAGTCTCAATTTTTACGAGATCAGCTAGAAATATCTTTTCTATGATACTTTGCTATGACACTTTGCAAATTGATAACAATTGCTAATTATTTGAACAATTTTGTATACCAAATAGATAAATTTTCAACTAATATGGTAAATTTTTAACCAGAAAAAAAATTGGAAGTAAATATTCAAATTTTCAACCAACAAAGATTCTTCAGTCACCAAAGAAGAAAAATTAATTTGTAGCAAAAGAGTTGAATTTTTAACCATGAAAGATTTTCCATTCCCAAGAAAAAAGGCGAATCTTAAAAAAATAGTTGCAGTGTCAAGAAAAATGGGTGAGCATTTAACAAAAATGTTAAATTTTCAACCAAATAATAAAATTTGAATAAGAAAAAAAATTCTTGAAAATTACAAGACTTTTTAATAGAAAGTTCAATGTTTAACTAAAAAAATACATTATAAACAAAAATGGAATATTTAATGTTTTAGAACAAAACTAATTTTGCACCAAAGAGATGAATTTTCAACTGAAATGATAAATATTCGCAAAAAAATGGATTTTTAACAAAGTTCCACTTCGAATTTTCAGCCAAAAACAAATTTTCAGATATTAGAGAAAAAAAATGTCAACAAAGTTTTTACGTTGTTGAGCCAAAAAGACGAAATTTCTGAAAAACAGTCAAATTTTCAACTCAAAAATATGAATTAAAGAAAAAGTTACTTTTCTACCAAAAAAGTTGAATTTTCAACCCAAAAAGGCGAATTCTCTGGTTGAGAAAATTAAAATATAAATGTAAATCAAAAATGATAAATTATCATAGCTTCCTTGCTCTTCAATAAAATGTATAAATATTATAAGCCCATCGATTATGTTTGAGTCCAGGAATTTTGTATATTGTTAGATCAAATTTAAATTATGTGAATGAAAAAAGGTTTACTATACAAAAACTTAGTTTCAAAATATACATTTTTCGATTGAGGAAATTTTAATTAAACGAATACATTTTTTTTTAATTCTTACCATTCCAAGGCTTCCTCTATGGGGAAGCAAAAAAAAAAAAGAATATTTTCTGTAAGGCAGTTACGCACTTTTTGCGTGAAGACAGTATTTTACAATTTTTTTTTATTAAGGGTAGTTTGAAGTAGCCTTTAAATTATAAAAAGAAATTAATATATAAACATTATTTGAAGGGGTTACAGTACAGAAATAGATAATCTACATTTTTACCAAAAATGGGCCTTCTGCATAAAAAAATACTTAAAAACTTAAACTTAAACTTGCCTCCCATCTTCTTCACCTGTTCTTTTTTTTGAATTGCCTAATTACTTACCTTTATTTAAAACCATTTTCTGACCATATTTCTCTTCCCAAAACTTTTTAAATGCAACCAAATAATGAAATACTACTTTTTTTATAGAAAAAGACCTCAAATAAAAATATTTGCCACTTTCTTCAGCATCAAAGTACCAACGAAATTCTAAAATAAAATCCTAAACCTTCATTTTCTACAAAAAGACACTTTTATCAGATTTTTTTCACTCAACCTTTTTCCTTGCGATCAGAAACGATATTTATTAAAATTATCATGGTTTATGTATGATAAAACATATACCATTCTTCTTTTTATATACCTTTCAGCGATGAATCGTCTGTTACAGTGCGATACCGTCACACTAAATATTTATTTTCCCGGAACAGAATAATTTTTTTGGGTTAAAACTTTTTTATTCTTATTTAGCATCCCCATATCACGGAAGCAATTTTTTATTATTTTTTAAAATTAAAATTTCAAAACCCATGAAATTTAAATTTGAAAAAAAAAATTGAAAGAAATTCATAAATGGTTTACTCGAAATTGGTTAAGTCTTTCTAAATAAAATAATTTTCTTCTAAACTAGCAACTGCATATCTCGGAAATAAGCTTTTATTTTTTGCTTAACCCTTAACGAGCACTACGGGTCTAGATGACCCAGGGAAATTTGTTTGTGGCAGTATCTCCCATTTAAACGCCAAAACAAAGGGCATAGAATAAAAAAAAATGACGTAAAACGCAACTCTAGTTTTTTCAAATAAAAATCACCTTTCAGCTCAAATTAATACCTTTTTTTAGAGCTTACACAATTAGGTTTATTTTTTTGTAAAAGAGCGTTATTACAAGCATAAGCAATTCAATTTTTGTGCAAAAAGAATAAAAATCGAAAAAGCTATCTAATTTTGAGTAAAAAACAGCATTTTTTAACTTGATCTACCGATTTTAATTTTATAAACTATTTTAGTTTGTATCTATTTTAAGACTATTCGCTCCTAATTTTAAAGAGTTAAACAAAATACATGAGTTTTGACAGCCCGAAAATATCAGGGTGTCTAGTGATCAGGCAATTTGAAATTTCCGGGTTCTTCTCGGTTTTTTCCCGATTTTTCCTCGGTCAAATATTTTTCCCCTGAACAAGTTTTAGATGTCTTTTTGTGACTTTTAAAAGTCAACGTATGCATTCGCGCTCGATCATTGTACATCCCCCCCATTTTTGCATATGACTTTTGAAATTATAGGTCAAACCATAAAAAACTGAAATTTAATAATTGTGAATTCTCTTTTGTTAAAGCTCCTTCGGCTTTAACGAACACATTCTCATCACGAGTCTCGTGAGAAAAAAATATTAAAAGCAAGTTTTCAGATCTAATTTGAAAACAATTTTGTTATCAAACATTTCATTGTACCTTGTGTCTTTTTGTCAAAAAATTTAATTTGTTTATTTGTAATTTTATTTTTCACGATTGAAAAAAAACTACGCGTATTATCAAAAAATGATTAATAACAAATTTGTTGCTCTTTTTTGGTTAAACAACTTTTTTCTATTCATTTTTTTCGTGGCTTGTGTCGTTTTTCGTGGGGATAAATTGTTCGAATTTCCGGGTACTACGAATAGCCGTGCATAGAATTTTCAAATCTTGAAAAAAATGGTCTCAACAATTTTGAAAATGCTATAACTTCTTTAATTTTTATTCAAAATAGCTGGCTAAAGAACTTGTCGTTTTCATTTAGGTCTTAAAAAAGTGTGCCAAAGATCAATCAAATCTGATCATTTTTTCGAAAGTTATCGTGCCTACAGACAGACAGACTACACATCTCATACAGACTACAGACAGAAAGTTTCATAAATATCGTTTTTTCTGACATATGGGTCTCAAAACGTGGAGATTTAATGAAAAACAAATAAGTTAAATTTCACATAAAACCAATACATTCTCATAAGAATGAGAATGTATAAAAATTGATTTTTTGTTTATTTGATAATGTCATTTTTCACGATTAAAACCAAAGCCACGTGTCCTATAAAAAAATGATGCATCACAAATTTGTAGATCTTTTTTAGGTGCACAGTTTCTGTAAATTCATCTTTTTTTTTGTATCTTGCATAGTTTGACCGCAAAATCGAATTATTGTTGATATTTGATTATTTTTTGTGGGGTCAAAATTTGAATTTTCGATTTTTCAAGAAAACTCAAAAAGTTGTTATGATAATCTTGTAGGTACATAGAATTTTCAACTCTTAAAAAAAATGGTCTCAACAATTTTGAACATGCTCTAACTTTTTGAATTTTGATCCAAAATAGCTGGCTAACGAACTCGTATTTTTCTTTTAGGTCTTGAAAAAGTGTGCCAAATCTCAATCCAATCTGATCATTTTTTCGAAAGTTATCGTGCCTAAAGTCTGCAGACAGATTACAGAACATAGACAGACTACAGATTACAGACTACGGACTGCAAACAGACACCTTCGTAAAAATCGTTTTTTCTGACTTAGTGGGTCTCAAAACGTGGAGATTTGATGAAAACCGACTAAGTCAAATTTTAAATAAAACCAATACCTTCTCATTAGTATGAGAATGTAAAAAATTACGTGAACCGGTACTCAGGATAAGCATAGGAAGGAACCTTGCGACTGTAAATAAAGTGGCAATGGAATAAAAAGAAGATAAAGTAGAAAAAAGTCGATTTTTCGATCAAATACAAAAAATTCCAGGTCCTAAACAAAATTCCCGGTTCTAAACAAAAATCCTGGGGTTTCCCCGGTTTTCTCACGGTCCAATAAGATTCCTGGGTTTTCCCCGATTTCTTGATCCGCTAGATACCCTGAATATGCATTTTCTGGTTGAAGTAAGTACTTGAAGTTGGTGATGGGTCCATCTGACCCAGTGTGTTGATGGTCAAACTGAAAATCGCATTTTTCATCGTAATCCGCAACCAAGCCTATATTCTAATTTTAGGTTCCTGTCACTTTGAGATTGTAAACTTCCATATTCTATTTGTCGGAACTGGAAAACTTTTTTTAACCATACATTCTTGGCTTAAATTCAGGAACACTTCAGCTCGGGAATAAACTTATGTTTTATTTTTAAATGATAATTTTGATTTCATAGAATTATGTTTTGCTCGCATGAAAAATTCTCTCCTAGGATTTTTATTATGACAAATTATGTTAAGACCTGTTCTAATTATTAATTAATGGGTTCTAAGGGGTAGTTGTAAAAAGTTTAAGGGTATATCTCTATCGCTGACGCACACTTTATTCCTTAAAAGGTCATCTTTAATGATTCAAGACCGAAAATATCTAACTGATATGAGAAGAAGGACATTGTATAATTTTGAAGTCCCTATAGAGTGTGGTTTTTACACTTTTAGGGGTAGCATTTTGAATAAAATTATGGTGAAATTATTTTCAGTGAAACCCACAATCATTTCATAGTCATACTAATTGCTTTTACGTAGGTAATTTGTCATTTTTATTTAAAAAAAATAAGTGACACTTTTTAGCGTTTAAACCTGGAGGTCGCCTGGGGTCCAAAGTACCCTAAGCCGATCTTTTTATTAACTTTTTTTCATCATGCTGAATTTTAATTTTACAAAATAAAATCAGCGTATCATTAAGAAGAGACCTTAATGTGTGTCCAAGAAAATTTTGACGACGAAATATCCGTTATTGGACCCTATGTGACCTTTATTTTACTATTCAGAGGTGTGTCGTCAAAGGGTTAAAGCCCTTAGACCACAAGTTAAACATTTGTTCAATTTATAACAAATTGTATAATTATTTTTTGATGAAAAAAAGAAAATAGGGACAAGAGACAACTGAGAAAAACAATCAGAGAAAAATTCAGAATTGACTCATAATAACCCCATCATCCCTAATATTAGCAACTCTTTCAAGTATAATAAAAGCAAATTGACACAAGTGTAAAAAATTGACACTCTGCATCCTTCAGTGAAACACCGCTGTGAAAACTGTCGTCGAGAAGGAGCAGAAAACCCTCTATGAAATTTTTCATTCGCCAGGGGGTTGAATTGAAAGCAGACATCGATGGGGATTACACACGTATTGTGTGACGCTGCAGGATATGTACGAGTATGGGGCGAAGAGGGTGGGAAAGAGGGGTACGTGTGGGGACATCATGCATCCGGAT